>JAODPA010052200.1:0-11521 GCA_025585075.1 Nepenthes mirabilis | reverse complement strand
CCTATTTTATCTTTAGTCAACCTGAGTTTGGTAATCCCAAATTAGGTGTTGCTCGATTGCTAGGGTAGTATAGAAAGTTTTATTTCAATCTAGATATTAACTAAATAATATTATTTAAATTAAGACATACATTTAGGAGTAGCAGTTCAACTTCTAGTATGATAATTGTTAATGTCTCGACCATTGCCACAAATAATCACAAATATCCACTTGTGATGAAAGATGATGAAACTTTTGATGATTTCTATACTAAATTGAATGATATTGTTAATTTTACATTTAATTTGAAAAAAATAATTACCAAAAATAAAATTATTCGAAAAGTTCTTCAATATCTTCCTAAACAATTTAGACCCAAGGTCACCCTAATTAAAAAGAGTAAAGATCTTGATATATTAAAAATAGAAGAAATAGTTGGTTCTCTACAACTGTATAAGCACATTCCCCCTCAAACAGAAAGGAACAAATTAATTGTCCTAAAAACTATAAAGGAAGAGAGAGATTGTAACTTTGATGAAAAGTTGTGCAGCGATGAAGACTTTGTCATATTCATTAAAAATTTTAAAAAAATTTTTAAAAATAAAAATAGCAAACATGAAATTGTGTTCCACAGATAGGAGCTAATAAATAGGCCTGTGACCCCATAGAAAGACATCATGAGCCCATTGCACTGATCGGGGGATGTTCGTAGTGACTGAGGGGGTCGAAGAACCTCTAAAAGAAATGTCCTGTCTTATAATTCAATCAAAAAAGAGAAAAATGAAGATAAAGACACAAAAAGTAAAAAACTCCAAGGAATCCAATGCCATGAATACCATGGATTTGGTCATATCCAGATCAAGTGTCTTAATTTTTAGTGCTAGAAAGAAATAATTTTAAATGCATCCCTAACTGATGATGAAGAGGATGAAAACCATGATGAAAAATCTTGAAAGAGGATGAGGTAAATTATATGACTTTCAAGACGTCCATTATTAGTAATGATGAAGCCATTAGTGTACAGCCTGAACAATTTGATTCTTTGCATGAGAAATTTGATAATAAATTTGATGGGTTTTAAGAAATATATGACAAACTATTTATGAAATATTTAAAAGTTAAGAAAACTAATAAAATCTTAAACGGTAAGTTAACTGAATCTAAAAAGGAAAAAGAAAATCTTAAAACTAAATTGGATCGTGCCACTATTAAACATTGTGAACTAGAAATGTTGAACAGCTCCCTAGTTACTAAAGTCAAATTATTAGAATTGGAGCTTGAAAATATTAAGAATGATATTAAAAAATTCACAAGTGGTACTCAAAAGTCTGATCACATATTATGTTTGGAAAAAGATGCTAGAAACAAAAAGGGTTTAGGTTATGTTGAAAAAACTTCCCAACATGGCGCACATTCTAAAAAAATCTTTGTTCCCACGATAAAAATTTCACGCAAAAATGTTAGCACACTTACAATCATTAAATCTGTGTCTAAACATGCAGACAAAAGAATTTGCTCAAATTCCTTACCCAAATCAAATCACCAAAAGGTTGTAAATAAACCTGGTAAAATCTATCAATCAACTGAAATAAATGCTTACTTTAATAAGAGATTAAGAAATTTGAATTCTATTCCTAAGTTTGTGCCTACCTGCCATACATGTGGGCAAATTGGTTATATTTGTCTCATTATCACACCATGAATTTGCTGTATTACCAAAGACAGGGGATGAAAATGAATAAACTCATTAATCATATTCAACAGCTAAATGAATAAATAAAAATATTAAATTAGAAAGTAAATTTGGGGAGAAAATATGGATCAAAGAGAGTGACCTGAAAAATTTTGCTGAAACTTATTCATATAATGTTGTTCACATTACCCTCAAAGTCCAAAATCATTCACTATATTATTTGGATAGTGGATGTTCTGGACACGTGTGGTAATAAAATCATGTTCTCCTCCTTTCTGACACTCCCGATGAGACAATCATCTTTGGTGATGGAGTTAGGGCTCCCATTCTTGACAGAGGTCAGATCAGAAATTTTGAACTCTCAAAATCCAATGCCTTTGTTCACATAAAACTTTTGCGTGAAAAACTCATAAATGAAAAAGGAACTTCTACTGTGACTATTTGTAATGATCCCTAAAAACAGTTTAAAATTTTAAATTTTGATAATTTTTAAAATGAAGAAGGAATTTAATATGAATTCTCTGTTCCTATCACTCCACAATGAAATGGGATTGTGAAACGAAAAAATCGGATCATTTAAAAAATTGCTAGAATTATGATGAAAAGAAAAAATTTTGCCAAGCACTTTTGTGGAGAAACCGTAAAGACGGCCTGTCACATAATCAATTGGGTCTACTTAAGACCTTAAATGGATAAGACACCTTATAAACTTTGAAGAAGTAAGAAACCCAACGCGAACTATTTTCATATTTTTAAAAGTAAATACTTTATATTATGTGATTGAAAAAAATCTAGGTAGGTTTAACTCTAAAAACGATGAAGAATGTTCTTAGAATATTTCCTTAATAGTAGAGCCTATTGGGTGTACAATTTTTGAACTCAAATTGTTATGAAGTCCAACAATGTCATCATGGATGATCTCCTCAACGAGTAACCTGAAGCCAGTAATTGTCTAGATAAAGAGGGTGATCAAATTGAGTCCCCACTTAGTCCAGCATCTCCTAATATTCTGAAAGAAATCCTGATTGTCGTCTCTATTAAGGAACTTTCAATCAAAGTAAAATTAAATCATCCAAAAGATTTTATTCTAGGTGATCTGAGTGGGGATATGAGACTGGATTATTGAATTCTAAACTTGCTCACTTATACCTATTATGTCTATCATTTAGAACAGAAAAAGGTTGAAGAGGCCCTAAATGATGAATGTTGGATCAACACCATGTATGTGGAATTAAACCAATTTATTAGAAATGATTTGTGGTCTCTCATTTCCTGATCCAAATATACAAATGTCATTAGGACCAAATAGATCTTTAAAAATAAAATTGATAAAAATAAAAGTATTACCCGCAATAAAGCTCGTCTTGTTGATCAAGGATACACTAAAATTGAGAAAATTGATTTTGACGAGACCTTTGCTCCTATGACTCATCTTGAATATGTAAGAATTTTATTAACCATTGCTTACACTATGAGATTCAAATTTTATCAAATGGATATTAAAAGTGCTTTTATCAATGGTATCATCTAAGAAGAAGTTTTTATTAAACAACCCAAGGAATTTATTGATCCCATATTTTCAAACCATGTATACAAACTTAAGAAGGCAGTGTATGGCCTTAAACAAGCTCCATGAGCTTAGTATGAACGACTTACTTTGTATCTCAGGGAACATGGTTTTATTTGAGGCAACATTGATAAAACTCTTTGTATGAAAATTACTGAAAAATGTATGCTTATTGCCCAAATTTGTGTTGATAATATTATGTTTGGTGCTACCATAGATTCTCATGTTCATATATTTGCCAACTATATGTTGTTTGAATTTGAAATGAGTATAGTAGGAGAACTCACGTATTTTCTGGGCTTACATATTAGACAACTCCCTCAAGGAATTTTCATCTCTCAAACTAAGTATGCCGAGGACCTTGACAAACATTTTGGGTTCGATAATAACAAACATACTCGAACACCCATAAGCACTTCCTTCAAATTAGGTTGTGATCCCGCTGGGAAGAGTGTCGATTTGACCCTCTATAGAAGCATGATAGGGAGTCTCATGTACTTAACTGCTAGTAGATATAAAATTATTTTTAGTGTCAGTGTATATGCTCGATATCAATCCAATCCCAAATAATTTTATTTAAATGCCATCAAATGTATCATTATCTATGTCAATGGCACATCCAATTATGAGATTTTCTACTCTAGAGACTCAAATTTTGCCCTAGGTAAATATTTCGATGCCGATTGGGTTGAAAATATTGATGATCATAAAAGCACATTCGGTGAATGTTTCTATATCGGCTCTAATTTCATAGCCCGGATGAGTAAAACATAAAACTCCATCTCCTTGTCAATTGCAAAAACCGAATACATTGCAGCTAGTCGCTGTTGCACACAGGATGAAACAAATGCTACTCAATTATTGTATTACCCAGAATACTATGACAATTTATAGTAACAATACTAGTGTCATTAATATTTTAAAAAATCCGATTCAGTATGTACTAAATATATCGATATTAGAGACCATTTTATTCAAAAACTCAGTGAAACTCAAATTACAATCCTTGAACACACTCCGTCTGAGAATGAACTGGTTGATATCCTCACTAAACATTTGGATAATATTTGATTTGAATTTCTAAGAAAGGTTATAGGTATTTGCTCTCCTCCCTCATAATGATGTGAGTTGAACTTTTCACAAAAAAGGTGCACTGTTTATTGTGCCTACTGAGTGCCATAGTGTCGCTCGAGCTCCGCGGCTTACGTCCTTTATCTTCCTGTGCTATTCATGCATAGTGCACTATTCCTCTCTCCAAACCCTTGTCGATCATCTCTTTCTCTCCTCTTAATTTCTCTCTCTACCTCCTTGCACTCCCAAAACCTCTAGATCTACTCTTCCACTCTATGATTTTGGCCGTCCACATGGTAATTCCTCCTCCCTCTTCAGATTTTTTGTTTCCTTCCACCATTAATGGCACCAGTACTGTTCAGTTCTAGTAATCACATCTCCCTTCATGACCGCATTTTTTTCTTGTTATGCACGTGAGATTAATAGTTTTTCATGCCCCATTTTCATAGATTTCATTTTGCCCAGTCGTGAGGTTTGGGTATCTCCATGTGGTATATACCCATGTTTTTGGAATCCCCTCTACCCACTCTATCCCCCTTTAGTGTCCATTTGTCAGATTTAGCCTCCCTCGCATCCCATGGAGAGGAGGTTTTGTGAGTTTCGACCAGTCCATGTGGGGCCCACACACATATAATGTCAGTTCTCTGCCACTATGTGGGATTCTGTAGTATTGTTGGTAGCAGCAATGTTGATTTTTGTCATCTGTGGAATATGAACCTCCCTTGTGGCGTGTTCCACGGTGGTCCATGGCCAGCTCCTTCCCTTGTGCAGGTTGTTTTTGGTCATGTCCTAGACTTCCATCTCTCCCTTTGATTCTTCTATTTTTCCTTACAGATATCTACTCCATGAAAATCCCTTACTCGAAAATTCGTTAGCAAGTAACCCTGGTCGAGCGGGCACTCAGCTCCTGACCGCTTCATCAATGCCGAAGTTGAGGGGCTGTTTAATTCTCGTATGTCTCAATGTCAACTTTCCCTTGAATGGGATGTTGGCCTTACCTCCCTTGACCGGTCTATATTGTCCATGTTCATGGCCCGCCATTGGAAGTCAGTCTTTACCAATTTGATTGCTCCCTCATAGCTTTTGGTTCAAGAATTTTACTCCAACATCTCTAATTTTTCATCTTATTCATTTTTTATCTTTTTGAGGAGGAGTCACCTCCGAATTACCATGGACGTGATCTCCAGTGTTCTCAATATCTCTCGAGTTGAAAATCCTGACTATCCTTACCCTTAGAATGCCATGCCACACCGTAATGAGATCGTCTCTTTTCTTTATGGTTATCCCATGGAGTGGAATGGTAGATCATTCAAGACCAAACTTCTGTCCCCATAGAGATTGATTGTGAGTCAGATTATATTGACAAATATTTTTCTAGTCACTCACTTCTCATCCATCCCTCTCGATAAAGCACATTTCTTTATACTCTCTGTGACGGACTGGATTATTTTGTTTAAATAACTTCCGTCAATAAACACATAACTTAAGCCCAATAATGATAATATAAGAAATCTACAGAAAATTGAGTAAATTTTTATTTATAAATCAAATTTTTGTCAAAATACAAACACCTGTAATTAACCCTATACAATAATCCACAACAAATTTCACAACACAACACAATTTTACAATTTATTGCACTACACAGGATCTAAACGCCACAACAATAGGGGTGGCACTGACATTATAACTCTAGCACAACGCCGGCCAGGAAGGATGCCAACTAGGAACCCCAACCACGTCCACAATAAGAAAAACCTACAGAAGTATAACAACCAAAATATATAGGGAAAACTAAACTTTCATCCATCCACAGAAACATCAATAACATCAGGGGACATAATTTATACAATTTTCAAAACTAGAGCAAAACTCCTGTCTCATACATATGATCACGCTAAGTCCAAATCCCAAACTTTGCATGTGATATCAGCTGCCTATTGCGCTTCTATGGCCTACTTAATCTTGTCGAGTATTAGTGCATTCTCATCTGAAAGGAGAGATAGCAAGTGTGAGTGTACATCTTAGAAAATGAAATTATACATCACTACAACAAGCAGATAAGCAATATAAACGATAATGGATGGGGGAAGACGTATACTTGCAACGAAACAGAAACATGAGAGAAAAGGGGACATTTGGGATCGCTTGGGTCATATGTTTACGCTGATTATATTTTATACTTTTTTATTATTTTTATTAATCTTTGCGGATCAAGGCTAATAGGTCGTACTAGCCAACGATGCGATAGAACGATGAAAGAAATGTATTCGCTACATATTCTAAAGCACCGGCTACATTTTAGGCCTGCAGCACTCGACCATCAGCTACATTTTAGGTTTGCAGCACTTGGCCATCGGCTACATTTTGGGCCTGCAGTACTCATCCATCACAATTCACCCCATATCCCACCAGGGCAATCATTGTTTTTTCACATAGTGTCCTAAGGCGAGATGTACATGATGTATTCCTTGGGTTCCCTCCGTGATATACGTGGCAAATCAGATGGCACCACCCAATGAATATAAGTCCATGGTCCTAGTTTCAAGATTTAGTCTTTCATTGAAGGAGGATCCACCACATTCCATTTACATTCTCCAATTGGGGGATCACATTCCCGTCACATATCTCCATCCGGGAGATCAAATCTATCATATTGTACTTTATGGATTTTCCTCCATTTACTTATACGATTCATTTCTTTCTTTTGGATTTCAATCTTTTGACAATACCTTTCATGTGCTTGGACATTAAATATATGGAAGAGAGTGAAATGTTTTACCTCAACATACCATTTCACATTAGAGGTCCTCTGGAGCATAATTCTTTACAATTGGAGCACAATTTCTTATTTTCAGGGCTTATAGTGTAATATGAACATTTAGACATAAATTTCATAACAATTAAATTGAGGTAAATCATGCAAATTTATACATTCATCTCGGGTGAATCGTGCCAGGGGACATTTAGAGCTCCCGGATGTCGTGAACGGGTTGATTATTGTGATTACGATCATCCGGCTGATATATATGCATAAATGAGATGTGGTAATTTATATTTTGAGGTCAATTTATCAAAATACGGTGGAAAAAATTGAAAGCCCACATTTCGCGTGGATTAGGGTTTGGCGGAACCCAACTGAATGAATTGGTGAGTAAATTAAACAATAAACTACGTATTTCTCGAACATTAAACATGGGTAACATGCATCTCATGGTTTGGGTGGGTATCGAGATGAAAATTCCCATTGAAAAATGAGTAACAATTGAAAGAGAATGAATAGTAAGCATGAGAACACTTGCCTCAAAAAGTACTGTAATCTTTATAACTAGCTCTCGGATGGATTCGGACTCCTCGGCCTCGATCTCCTCCTCTCTCTCTCTTGGTCGGTGCTCTCTCTCTCTCCAAGGGTTTTGATACGTGGAAAATGCGAAAACACGAAGCAGGTCACGTATTTAAAGTCGTCGGGCGCTAGAGCGCCAGGCGAGTGGGCGGTGAGCGCGGCCTCATTGCTGGCTTGCGCTCAAGCGCACAGAGGCGTGCAATGACCATTGCGCCATTGCCTTCTTCCTCTCGAGCCTAGGCTCGACTCATAGTAGGCGCAGCTTTGCTGGCAGCGCTTGAGCGGTCCGCAGCCCGATTTTTCCTCGATTTAATTTGCGATATATGTACTTTCACGTATAATAGATCTAGTATTAATTATTATTAGATTAATTACCTCCTATTTATTATGTTTTTAGGCCCGGACCCTCACCCTCTCTTGAGTAGCTACACATTGATCTACCATCCCTCTTCTATTCTCACATCATCGCTCATTTTAAGTCTAAAAAGGATGACAACGTTTCCCATGGTTGCCTTATCTAGCGACTTTTCATGGATTTAGGGGTCTCATTTCTGGATCTTCCCCATTTGCCACTTGGATGGCCCATTACCCGCACTACTTTACTTTTACCCAAAGTCAATCTCGCACTCATCGCTGCTTCCCAGCTCTTGAAGATCCTCTCGATGAGCCCCTCTCGGAGGTTGCTTCCTTTTCGACCGAGGGTGGCCCATCTTGTCTAGGTGCCTCTTCTCCTAATCCCTCGTGTACTGATCAGTCAAATTCTCCTCGGTCCTCTATCTCTTCTTCCTCTACGATTATGGGTTAACTCTCCCAACTTTTTGATTGAATGGAACATCTGTTTTCCTCTCAGAAGTGGCTATATGCTTCTCACACACAATTGTAGTTAGACATCATCGCCGACTTTTAACATCTTAATACTCGCTTGACTACTCAGGAGGAGGAGCTCATTTGTCTGTGGTAGTAGCAAGTTTGTTGTTCTTTTCTTGGCCATCTTTTGGTGATTCTTCTGCCTCCTGTTGATACCTTCTCTTTCGTCATTCTTGGCAAAAAGGGGGAGATTTATTTCTCACATTTCTTTTGCTTAGCTGGTGTCGAGATTCATTTATTTGTTATGATTTCCATTGTTAGGGGGAGTATTTGTTCCATCTTCAATTGTATAGCTTTATCTTGCTATTATTCTGTTATCATTATTAATTGACTTTATCTTGATCTTACTGTATTAGCCTTATATTTACCTTGCTGTAATTTTTATCCGCTTCTATATTGACCATGGTTAAACAGGTATAACAGTTCTCTTTCGGCTCAGCAACTCATTTATATATTTTTATCCTTAGATTTATGTACTGCGTTTGTTGTCTTCTAGGCGTAGAGGTTTGTATACACGGGTTCTATTTCGGTGATATTTGAACCTGTAATTCTCTTGTATTTTGATTTATTTTCTTGGCATATTCTGTGATCATGTCAGGTTATTCTTTGGCAAAATTATTTTTATTAATTGGAAGATCTACATCAAATACTCACTTGAAGTTCGTCAACATACTCCTCCGTTATCCATGCCTACTGACTCCTTCCTTGCACTCGAACGGCATTTCTAGAGAGCGTGCTCTCGCTGCATGCCCGTCATGTGCTAAGGTGGCATTTCCAGAGAGCGTTCGCGTGTTGCATGACTACTTTGAGCTCGAGCCCCATTTCTAGAGGGCGTCTACTTGCTGCTCGTCCGACCTGCACTCGAATGCCTATGCCGTTCCCAGTCTAACCCTAAGTGTGCTTGCGATGTGCTCGAGTTGCTCTCAAGTGCCGAGGTGTGTATGTCTCCAATGGTCATACTTTTTTTAAACATTGTTTTTGGACTTCTACATAGTTGGCAACCTTTGTCACGGCCCGGGAACACAACGTACGCAGGTCAAAATAAAATCAATAATAATATTTTCTTCAACCATAATAACCCAACCCGGGTGTGACAATCATACACATACAGGACCCAATATAAATAAAACCCACACAAGATCTCATCGGATATGAATCCGGACAAATAATACATGACCTGCTGACCATAATCGCAAGGGACGTCTCCAATTACAACAACTCATCCACATAATACAATAACTCCAATATTTTACATACAATGATCAAGGCCACCATCCGGCCATAAATAATAATCATAACACATCCTCGAGAGCAGAAATATACCAAATGTAACATCCCCACTCGCCAAAATGAATATCCGAGCCCGATCACGTCCGAGTTCCTGCAAGCGTATCCATACCACTAATCTGAAGGGATAAAACATGAAAACGTGAGCCTAGAGCTCAGCAAGTATCAACAATCGTATAAAACGGTACACATAAATCAGAAGTAGGGATATCGCAAAGCAATCACGTAAAACAAAACACTATGTCCGTGAAATCCCTGAAAACCGAGGAGATGTCTCGTACTAAATCGTCGTCCGCATTAACTCGTCCCTCCGGGACAAAATCATATAAATCACGATCCGGTAAAATCTCGTAGACGATATCATATCATATGATCCGAGGTCACATTACATAATCGCGACCGTCACCACATCCGCGTGGGACACATACCGTCGTCCGGATCTAAAACTCATAATGCAGAAATCAAGAGAAGACCGCCGGAACTAAAACATAAATCAAAACACGTTCCGGATTTTATCGCATCAGCACGTACGAGACATTCCTATCGCCCATCCGTGGGCCAAACCACGTAACTCAAATCACAGTACACCCAAATACGTGCAGAAATACAAAGCATGCACGAAATCGGAGAACCAAAGATCAATGATACCAACTTGAGGAAGGGTTACCCTCGTCCGGTAACCACGGCTATATCGGCTATGAATTAGGCCAGTAGCTCAAGGCCATCCATGTACTCTGTCTCCCATAGATTAGAAACTTGCTAACTATGTTTTACCACCCACGGCTTTGGGTGCAACCTCAAGTTTTAGTTATATATTAGGACATTCGAATATATTAGTTTTCCGTCAATTCCTTACGATGGTTCTCAATTAAATACACAGTGGGGCAGGTCAGCTACAAATATCTTCCTTCCGGCGGAAGCAGCCTCAATCTTCCTTTCGGCGAAAGTAGCCTATATACGTCCCCGTCGGGACAGCCTCCCCGTCGGGAGCGGCGCCACAAATAGCCAATACCTCGGATCACAAATCGACCCCCAGGGTCTCGAACCGCCATGGTCCCGTAGTGATCCTACCCCCGGCAGCATACATGGTTAGTGCAAGGCCTGGTTCATGGTTCCACAATATACGGATATACAAATGTACATATACATTGTCCGGGTGTCCAAAAACCCTCCAAATCATAAATACCAATACAAAACCACCGCACAACCGATAAAATATACATGCATGTTAGTAAAATCTTCCACAGTAGTCAAAATACATCAGAAATTAAATCAGACCAAGAATAGGGCTAAATAATACTTGCCTTAACATTATACTCTACAGATCTGAAGAAATGATGTTCCGAAGCACTCGAATCGAGCCTTTTCTCTCTCCTCTGTCGCGTCCTCTCTCTCTCCTCGCGCGCCTCTTCCTCTCTCCTCCGCGCACGCCTCTGCCAGCAGCCGCCGGCTGCTCCGCAGCTTGCCGCCTCGAACGGTCATCGCCGGCCTTCCTGGTGACCACCGCCATCGTCGCTGCCTCCCGACGAGCTCTCTCGGCCATCGCGCACGCCTCCTCTCTCCTCCGTTCTATGCGAGCGATTTCTCCCGGTCACTGCAACACACGCCGACGCCTCTCCTCTGCCGCCGATCCACCACCACACAGCCTCACGTGGCCGTCATCGACCTCCTCGACACCACCCAGCCGACACCGATGCCGTTACGCGACCACCTC
>JAODPA010052189.1:0-11521 GCA_025585075.1 Nepenthes mirabilis | reverse complement strand
GTGAAAATAACTATCTTTTAATAAAATGTGGGAATAATTATTCTTACATATGTGAAATAAATATTTTCATAAAAATATTTTGGTGCATACCTGGATCCGATTTTGAACAAATTCAGGTTCATTTGATCATTTAGATTCAACTCCGTTCGTTGAGTATGGACCCTGCACACTACTACAATAAACGAGAGGTTAAGTGTCGGTGAAATGTCGTCACACCGAAGACACTCTGATGCTCAAGTCAGTAATCAGCCTTCGAATTACAAGAAGGTAAATAGAAATGTAAGTTGAGATAGAGAGGGAGATTGAGGTTGGTGGGAGTGTTTGCCTTTAGATGTAAGAAACGTTCCGTGACTCATCAAGAGTGTAGTTTTTCGGCTCAATGTTCACGGGGAACAAGTGGGAAGTTATGTTCTGTAAGCATGAAAGTTTAAAGGACGGATTTTGAGGAGTGGATGAAGTCTCTGGAATCTGAAGGCTTAGAGTGGGATTATTGTAGTAAGCGATTACGTGCTTAGGGATGAGCATTAATATGCTCAAGGATTTCTCTGTCGTAGTACTTTATTGTCTTTTCTTCATCTTCCTGTCTTCTCATACTGGAGACTCTGTGGGGTTATATAGACGGTAGGGAAGGTAACCTTCATTGACCAAGAAGGCGCGATCCCTGCATCGTGTTGGGCGGCCTTCCTTAAGTAAGAAGGCTTGACTGGTGCATTTCACTGGGATAGTTTTCTTTCTGAGCAGATAACGGTTTTCCAAATTATTTGCCTTCTTTCTGTGCATCTGTACCATTAGAGTCCATTGTAGGCAGGAAGAGAGAATCTGACGCCTTCATCATAGGAAGGACGTTGAATCTGTTGATGTTCTTTTTTAGTGGAGATTAGCTTCATGGAAGGCGTGAAATCAGGGAAAGGGACCGTTGCTTGTCGTGTATGAAAACGTCTGTCAAATTGGGCATGGCTCATATAAGGTTTTTACCTCTTTTTGGTCCATTGCTACATTACTTCCGGTCAATGAAAATGTTGACCGTCTTAAGGGAGAGTGTTGGCCGCCTAGTTGGCCCTTCATACGGTAAACGCTAACGTTGACCGTCTAAATGCGCATTTGGGCTTTTCTCGATTTTGGGCCATTTTTCTTATTGGGCCTGTCTATTATGGACTTACCCATCACTAGTCCCCCATGCCTATAGTCTGGATTTTGACCTCTGGTATGTTCATGATAGGATGTGTTTGTCTTTTATGGACGGTGACGGAGTCATTGCCTGTCTGAAGAGGAGCCTCGAGTACTTTTAAAATTTTGATCATTTTTGTTGATCGTTTTTTGAAAAATTTTCGGGCAACTTGGAGAAGGAAGCGTTGACCATTAGTCGTCCTATCAGAAAAAGTGTGCCACGTGTCTTCATGCGGTATATTCAGGGTCTCGGTATTTAATGAGCCGGAGGATCTGATTCGACGGCTCCCTTTTGGGAAGCGACATGTGGCGGTAATGATGGCGCATACTTTCGAGGCGGTTCTGTGTTCACACTAGCCTTTAAGTTTTCCATTTGTTTCACTTTGAATTTTTCTACGCCTTCTTTTGTTTCTTCGTCTTCCTTAACCCGTGGAAAAGAAAAACCCTAGTTAATTTTCTAACCATGGCTTCTGTCGCCGATATCGCCTCCGTCCTGAGAGAGAACGACGTGAAGGTATTGTACGTGGAGTACAATATCCCAAAGGAGATTGCCTTTCGTGTTCCTGGGAAGGGCGACAGGGCTATCCTACCACCTATGGGCTTTGTGATCATATATGAAGCCCATCTGAGGAGTGGTCTCTGTCTTCCAATTCCTGACGAGTTAATGTCGATCTTTCAGGTGCTTTGGGTCCCCATTGCTCAGTTCCACGCCAACGCCATCCGATATCTGTGTTCCCTCTGCATATTCCTTTGTCAACACTCGAGGCTGTTGACGATTTCGATGATTAGAGGGCGCTTCAAGCTTAACCAGGGAGCAGAGTGGATTTCTCTATCCCCACGCGGTGGTCTTAAGATAAGTACCGTCATATACGACTCTCTGAAGAATTAAAAAAACCGATTCTTCTTCATTTGCATGGGTGAGTCCTGGCCCTTACTCAGGGAGTGGGGTCAAGTGCCTGATGCGTATACGGGGGTGCCTTCTGAGGCTGAGATGGCATCCCTATCTTGGTTGGCCAAGTTTATCATGGATAACCTTGGGGATTTCCGGAGAGACCACTTGGTCTCCCATGTTAAGGCCAAGTGGGGGCCTCCCTCTCCCGTCTAGAAATTCAAGGTTCCTCCGTCAGAGGTCTTGCAGGGAAAGAAGAGGAAAAAGGGCTTTATCATAGGTCCTCGCTTATTTGATACCAGTCCCTCTAGTCCAAGGAAAAAGAGGGCAACCTTAGTGGCGCCTTCTTCGTCGTCCTCAAGGCCAGACTATCTCTCCGCTGGGTACTTTGTGGGTGTAAGCGCTGCTTTCAGGATTGAAGCGGAGCTGGCTTTAGAGGCCTATGGCGCCAGGTTAAATGCCAGGGTGAGTGGCGGTGTTATTTTTAAGCAATCTGCGTCGGTGGGGTTGAATCCGGATCCATCTATCGGAGCACTTGGGCTGCAGGAGTTGTCTGTTGGATCACCTGCTGTGGAACTGCCGATTGAGCAGCAGGAGTCCGTTCTAGAGCCCCCCACTATTCTCGTGGAGACAGCCAGGACGGAGGACATTTCAGAGGAACCGTTGGAGGAGCTCTTGGCGGAGGTTGCTGTTAGCCCTGCCCATGAGGGCCCTATTCCTTGTTCACCACCTTGGAGCCGAGTCTGGATGCCAGACCAGACAGGCCAATACGAAGAATTTGGACGGTACAAATTTTATTGCCTGCCTTGTCTTTAAGTTTTCCTTTTCTAACTCCTCTTTTTTTTGTGTGCAAGCTGATAAGGTCACGGGCGCAGTCGCCAAGTTGCTTAGGCAGAGAGATTGGATGATCTCTAATAGGGACATGTAGATCGCCTGACTCCATTCTAAGCTGGAGGCTTTGGGGGCGAACATCGAGAGGACGCGGCTGCCCTGGAGTCTGTCTTGGCGGGCATAGAGGCGGAGAATGAGAGCCTAAAAGCGGAGAACGCTCGTCTGAATGAGGAAAACGAGCTGGTTAAGGGGCGCCTCGATCAGCTCGCAGGACAGATGGCTGCTCTGGAGAATGACCTAAGCCTTCGCATTTGTCCTCACGAAGTCGCGGACATGATGCTGTCACGATTGTGGAAAGGGATCAACATTAGTTGGCATCTTATGCGCTGGTTGATCCTGAATTCCCTGTGGATCTCATTAACTTGTCAAATTGGTCAGCGTAGCGTTGCGACAGCCTCGTGGGGCAGCTATGAGATAGACTGGGGCCACCACCACCCCCTAGTTTTTGGTGATTGCAGTTTTTTCTTTTTGGTACAATTATATAAATGTATTTTACCATAAATAATAATACGGACAGCTTTGTGCATGCCGCATGTTTTTGCTTTTTTATAGCTGCTTTTTGTATTTTGTTTCTTCGTTATTTTTGGCAGCCAACTGGGCAGGATTTTTGTGAGTTGGCCGCCCGCCTTGTTTTTGGGCATTCATGGCGTTTCCAAAGGAGTGAGTCATTGGGTGCATTCTCTAGGCTGTCACTTGTGTTAAGTCGGCCTAGTATTCGCCTGTGAGCAAAGCTTGGTGGTGCTGCCGAAGCGTAGACTTGAGCGGCCAGGTTTGGTGGAGCATTTTGCTCCGGTCGACCATCGTTGACTGATCATGCTATCTCCTTGTGAAGGAGGTTGTCGCGTGTGTTTCGTTAGCCTCCTAAGATTTATTGACCGCTAATGAGCCACTTGGATGACCAAGGTTTAGATATGACCACTCATAGGCCGCCTGAATAATCAGAGTTTAGATATGATCACTCATGGGTCGCCTAGATGACCAGGGTTTATATATGACCACTCATGGGCCGATGACCAGGGTTTAGATACGACTACTCATGGGCCGCCTGGATGACCAAAGTTTAGTAACAAGATGGTGAAGACCCTCCCGACTTAGGGGCAGCCTAGGTCGTTTGAACCTGCAACAAGAATCACACATATATGCATACCAAAAAAACACAACATGCTAGAGGGAATACTTGTTTAACTAATTAAAACGTGCACACAAATGATCACATACAATTATACAGAATACCTACCTGGGTTCTTATTGGAAGTAGCGTTTGAGGTGGATCGTGGTCCACGTCTGTGGGATCAACTTTCTGTCCTGGTTTCGGACCTTGTATGTCCCGTTTTGCAGGACGGCGGAGACTAGAAAAGGCCATTTCCAATTATGGGAGAGCTTGTTCTGACTCGCCACCTTTTCTGTGGCCTCGATGCTTTGCAAGATCAAGTCTCCGACATTGAACTGCCACGCTTTTACCTTCTTATTGTAGTAGCAGGCGATTCGATATTGGTGGGCCGCTGTCCACATTCTGGCGGCATCGCGGGCTTCTTTTAGCAAGTCTAGGTGTTTTCGGATTTTTTGGAAGTTATCCTGCCGGTCAAAAGATTCCACCCTAAGATTTGAAAGCCCAGTTTCTACCGGGATCACCACTTCAGTCCCGTAGTAGAGGCTAAAGGGTGTCTTACACATTGGTTTCTTTGGAGTTGTCCAGTAAGACTAGAGGATTGAGGCGAGCTCATCTACCCAGGAGCCCCCTATATCATCCAGCTTGGTCTTAAGTTCGTGGAGTAGTGTTCGGTTTGTGACCTCCACCTGTCTATTTACTTGGAGGTATACCAACGAAGTGTGGACCAACCTAATCCCAAGGCTGGTGCAATACTTAGTGAAGCGTTTTCTCAAAAATTGAGTCCCGTTGTCAGTCACAATGACTTCTAAAATGTCAAATCTCCTGATGATATTCTGACGAATGAATTCAAGAGCGTTGTGTTCTATAATCTTGGCCAGCGGGACGGCCACGACCCACTTTGTGAAGTAGTCGATGCCTACTATGATGAACTTTCTTTACCTAGTTGCGATGGAAAATGGGCCAAAAATGTTGAGCCCCCATTACGAGAAGGGCCACGGTGCCTGAAGGGATTTCAGCTCGGTGGATGGCTGGTGGCAAAGGTTGCTGTGAAGTTGGCAGCTTTTGCACTTCTTTACAAACACGAGTGCATCCTTTTTTTTTTATCGATGGCTAATAGTAGCCTTACCTCATGATCTTAAATGCTAGGTTTTTTCGGCCGACGTGCGATCGGCAAATCCCAAGGTGTACTTCACTCAAGACGTAGTCAGCCTCTTCAGGGGTTAGCACCGCAGGTACAGAGTCGAGTAGCCGCGGCGATACAACCGTCCGTCGACTATGGTGTACCAACTGGCCGTTCTCTTTATCCACCAGGCCTCCTCTGCGTCTTTTGGTAATGTTTCATCCACTAGATACCTCAGGTAGGGTGTCATCCAGTTTTTTGTCCTGAAGATCTGCATTGCCTCCCATTTCTCTATACTGGGAGCGTTCAAGACCTCCCTCATATCCCTCAAGTACTGTTTTGGATTTTCGATCAACGCTACTCTGGTCAGCTAATCGGCTTTCCAGTTTTCAGTTCTGAAAACATGGACTAGGGTTAGCTTGTCGTAGCTGCGGGTGGCTTCCCTTGCCTTAGTCAAGTACTTGTCCATGTGTGAGTTGCTCGCCTCGAAGCTTCTATTAATCTGGTTGATGATTAGCTCGGAGTCGCTACAAACAACCAATCATTTGACTGAGCACTCTTTTGCTAACCTGAACCCGACTAGCAGGGCTTCATATTCGACAACATTGTTGGTGGCTGGGAAGTCGAGTCTTAGTGAGTACTTCACCTCAAACCCATCAGGGGTCCTGAGGACCACCCCAACTCCACTGCCTATGTCCGTAGATGATCCGTCTACGTGGAGTACCCATTCTATAGCCTCCACGTGCTGTTCCACGTTCTCTGAGGGCTGCTCTTCGAGAACCAGGGTCGTGGTCTCAACAATGAAGTCGGCCAGAGCCTATGCCTTTATGGTTGGCCTGGGTTGAAACTCGATATCGAACTCGCCCAATTCAATAGCCCACTTTACCAACCATTCAGAAACATTAGGTTTTTGGAGAATGCACTTTAGAGGTTGGTCGGTGAGAATTATGATGCGGTGTGTTTAAAAGTAGGGCCTTAGTTTTCGTGCGAAGAATATAAGAGCTAAGGCCAACTATTCTGTGCGCGGGTAGCGCGTTTCCGGGCCGGTCAGTGTTTTGCTCACATAGTAGATCGGCCATTGGGTATCAGAGTCCTGGCGTACGAGGATGGAGCTATAGGACACCTCTGACACCGCCAAGTAGAGGTACAGCTCCTCTCCGACCTTGGGCGACGTTGGTAACGACGGGCTAGCCAAATATTGCTTCATCTCATTGAAGGCCGCCTGGCAATCTGCCGTCCATTGGAACCCATTTGATTTTGTTCCCCTTAGTCCTTGAAGAATGGCTGATACTTGTCACCAGACTTCGCTAGGAAGTGGGATAAGGACGTCAATCATCTAGTCAGTCGCTGGACATTCTTGATGCTTCGTGGGGGGTCATGTCCACGAGGGCCTTGATTTTCTCCTGGTTTGCCTCGATCCCTCACTGGGAGACGATGAAACCTAGAAATTTTTCTGAGGCTACCCCGAAGATACACTTTGCCGGATTAAGCTTCATTTGGTGCTCACGGAGCACCCCAAATAACTCTGTCTGATTGCGGATAAGGTCGCCTGTGGTTCTGTTCTTGACGAGCATGTCGTCAGCATAGACTTTCATATTGCAGCCGATTTATTTCTTAAACATTTTGTTTACCAGCCGTTAATAGGTAGCTCCTGCGTTCTTCGGTCTAAAGGGCATCACCTTATAGTAGTAAGTACCCTGGTCTGTCATAAACGAGGTATGCTCTTCGTCCTTCGGACTCATCCGAATCTGGTTATAGCCTGAATAGGTATCCATGAAACTCAATAGCTTATATCCGGACGTCGAGTCCACTAACAGGTCAATCCTAAGTAAAGGAAAACTATCTTTTGGGCAGACTTTGTTAACGTCGGTGAAATCGACGCACATTCGCCATTTCCCGCTGCTCTTCTTTACTAGGATTACGTTGTAGAGCCAATCAGGGTATTGGAATTCTCTGATGAATCTGGCATCCAACAGTTTTTTACTTTCTCCTGAATGGCTACCAACTTTTCTACTGAGTGATTTCTCTACTTCTACCTGATGGGCTTTCTGTCCGGATTGAGGCCCAACTTGTGGACAATTACCTGGGCCGAAATTTCAGGCATGTCAACGGGAGTCCATGCGAAAGTGTCAGCATTCCGTCGCATGAACGTGATTAGCTCGTCGCGCAGTACATCGGTGAGTGAGCCTCCGATCCGTACGCACTTTTCTGGATCCTCCAAATTTGGTCGGACTAGGTCAGTTGCCTCATTGGACTGCACCTGCTAAAAGGTCGTTTCGTTTTGATGGTTGAGTTCTCCCACCATTCTGGTGCTGTCGTTAGGTGCAATTTGGGACATGTAACATGTCCGCCCGGTGACTTGGTTGCCCAACACTTCGCCCACACCTGTACCGTTGAAAATTTTATTTTTAGGTATGGTATTGAAGTGATGGGCCTAAACGCTGTTAGGCATGGCCGGCCCAGTATAGTGTTGTATACAGAGGGCAAGTCGACTACCAAGAAGGTAAGCATACGACTTGCCATTTTTGGGTATGTTCCTAGGGTGATTTCTAATAGGATCGTCCCTTGGACTGGCACTGACTCGTTGTTAAGGTTGTACAACGGGCCTTCGACGGGTTTTAATTGACTCTTTTTCAAACAAAGTTTAAAAAAAGTATCGAGATAGAGCAAATTGCGAGAACTTCCGTTGTCAACGAATACTTATTTCAGTTAGTAGTCAACGCTACTGTCGGAAACCAGTGTAGATACAACAAGGGGGTCTGCATGAGGGAAAACTACATGTGTCAGGTTGCTGTCACTAAAACTAATGACGGTGTTAGTAGTGCGTTGTTTTTTCCTCCCAGTTTGCTGCTCCTTGTTATCGACCCGGTGGTGATCATGTTGACCACTCCTACCGCAATCCAGTTTCGTGGAGGGGAAGACCCTGATCCTTTTCGGCTCGTAGTGCCAGAGCTCTAACTAGGGCACTTAACAAACCTGCTAAGATGGCCCCTTCTGATCAGCTCTTCAATCTCCCATTGGAGGGTCTTGCAGTTCACTGTGAAGTGTCCGGGAGATCGATGGAAATCGCAGTAATTGGATGGATTTCCTCCCTTCGCCTTCTTAAGTGGTTTGGCCACTTAAGGAACTTTTCCCCACGGATCTGCATGAGGACCTTTGAACGCGTATCTGTTAAGGGCCCGTAATCCTTGCGCTCCAGTGGTTCGATCCTGTGGTGCTTTCGGTGGGAGTGATCGCCACCGTTGTGTTTTGTCTTTCCTTCAGTTGGGAAATAGCGAGGCTGTTCGATCCGATCGGGATGTTTAGCCTTGTTGGCCTCCTCCGCTACCGCGTAAGCCCTGGTGATAAATTCCGCTTCTCGAAATGTCTACGGGTTTTTATGTGCCAGGTGCTTGAAGAAGTCTCCATGCGCCAGCGCCGAGATGAAACTGCCTAGTTTTATTTTCTCTGTGAGTTGGGGGATCCGCCTAACTTCTGCCACGAAGCGATCCAGGAATTTTCGGCGATTCTTCCCATGCTTTTGCTTGATCTGTGACAAATGCCAAGGCTACTTTTTATCCCTGCGGCTGGAGGCATACTGTGATAAGAGGAGATCCGTAAGCTCCTAAAAACTTCGAATTGAGTCCGTGGGGAGATGATAGAACCAGATGCGCGCGTCTCCCATTAAGGTGAGCGGGAAGCAGTGGCACATGGCGGCATCCTCTAGCCCCTGTGGACTCAGATGGGTGCAAAAGTGTGTGAGATGGTCAACGGGATCAGCACTCCCATCGTACGAGTTAAGGGCTGGCATTTTGAATTTTGTTGGCATGGGACAGTTTAAGATCTCTGTTGTGAAGGGCGATTTGTCCATATTGACTGCGTGCTCATCGTCTTTGAAGATACGGTTCCATATCTTCTCTAACTTCGGATCTGCTTAAATAACATTACCAGATCTTTTGGAATTAAGATATGTTATCAACTCCGTTCTTTCTCTGGTTTGTCCAGCAGCCAGGCGACTGTTATCATCGATAAATCTAACGGCTCGGGAGGCTCCCTCTTGAGCCTGGGGCCTAGATTCTACGTGTGAGTATCTGAGGTTCCTTCGTTTTGGACTTTCCTCTGGGGTAGTTTTGATTCCCTGCTCCTCACGCCTTAGACGGCTTTGATCATGTAAGGACTCCAGTGCGGGAATGTTGGTTAGCCTTCTGGGCCTTCGGGTCGAAACTTTCTTTCTCTAGCCTCCTCGTCAGGATGTCGCTGCAGAGGCCCCGCCGGTGCAACCTCCAACTGCGCTTGCTCCTGGCGGGAGCAGAGTATCTGAAGCATTCTGTTGGTGTTTAGCATATGCTCCACCAGGTTTTGAAAGAATGGCGCTAGAATCCTGCCGGCTAGCCCATTGACCACGGCACCAGTGGCGTGGTCCTGGTTTGGCGAGGCCAAATCTCTGGCTGGCTCGATTACTTGTGTCATTGTGTTCACCATTTCAATTAAGAGCATTGGTTGAAAAGGGCTTCTGGGAAACATAGCTGGCTCTTTGTAAGCGTTTCTCACAGACGGCGCCAATAATGCGTACATGGATCTAACTTTGAACAAATTCGGGTTCACTTGATTGTTTGGATCCGGTTCCGTTCACTCAGTTTTGACCTTGCACACCACTACAACAAACGAGAGGTCAGGTGTCGGCGAGATGTCATCCCACCGAAGACACTTCGATGCCCAAGTCAGCAATAAGCCTTTGAATTACAAGAAGGTAAATAGAAATGTAAGTTGAGAAAGAGAGAGAGATTGAGGTTGGTGGGAGTGTTCGCCCTTAGATATGAGAGACGTTGTCGTGACTCGTCGAGAGTGTAGTTTCCTGGCTCAATATTTACGGGGAATAAGTGGGAAGCTATGTCCTGTAAGCATGGAAGTTTAAAAGGATGGATCTCGGGGAGTGGGTGAAGTCTCTGGAATTTGAAAGCTTGGAGTGGAATTATTGTAGTAAGCGATTGCGTACTTAGAGATGAACGTTAGTATGTTCTAGGATTTCTCTGTCGTAGTACTTTGTTGTCTTTTATTCATCTCCCTGTCCTCTCAGAATGGAGATTCTATGGGGTTATATAGACGGTGGGGAGGACGACCTTCCTTGGCCAAGAAGGCGTGATTCTTACATCGTGTTGGGTGGCCTTCCTTAAGCAAGAAGGCTTGATTGGTGCATTTCGCTGGGATCGTTTCCTTTCTGAGCGGGTAACGGTTCTCCAGATTATTTACCTTCCTTCTGTGCTTCTGTACCGTTAGAGTCTATTATAAGCAGGAAGAGAAAATCTGGTGCGTTCCTCATGGAAAGGGCGTTGAATATGTTGATACTCTTTTTTAGTGGAGATTAGCTTCATGGAAGGCGTGAAATCAGGGAAAGGGACCGTTACTTGTCGTATACAGAAACGTTTGCCAAACTAGGCCTGACCTATATAAGGTTTTTACCTTTTTTCGATCCGCTGCTACAGTACTTCCAGTCAATAAAAATGTTAACCGTTTTGAAGGAGTGCGTTGTCTGCTTAGTTGGCAATTCATACGGTCAACCCTAATGTTGACCGTCCAAACGCATGTCTGGACTTTTCTAGATTTTGGGCCGTTTTTCTTATTGGACCTGTCTGCTATGAGCTTACCCATCATATTTATTTCAAGTTAAATTGTAATTAAATAAAGAAATATTTATTACTCTGAGAATAAGGAGTGAATAGAATTTCTATTCCCTCCAACCAAACACTCCCTTAGATTCTCATTCTCTAACATTTTATCTTTCTTTCTCTCTCTTCCTCTCTTCACTCTAAAAATTGCAAAAATAATAACTAAAAATTGATAAAGAGAATTTTTTTATAAAAAATTGATAGATGTGTACTTGTCAGACATGCATTAGGTGTCAAGGTATAAACTATATGGCGTACATGCATCCCTTGACGCCTATATTTTACTTCAAATATACATATGTGTCTCTCTAACATACATTAAACATAACTAATCCGTCTAAAATATATACGAGCACATCAGAGGCGTCCTTTAAGCATATCTTTATTATCTAAAATATACATATATATGCGTCATACGTTAGTCAGGTATCACTTGATCTGATATAACTTCATCAAAAAATTAATTTTGATCTAAAATTTTATTTGATCTCAATATTTTTATTAACTTAACTTAATTAATTATTATGAAAGATATAGTTTGGTGCCTATAACTTACATTGGCAAGTCACTTATTAGTGCCAAGTGTGAGTGAAATCATGCACTCTTAAATGGTTAGGTGTGCTGAAGCAAGCCAGCTCGGGGGACTAGTCGTTGATTAGTATTGACTATGTAGGCAATCTCGAGTGGTCGTAAGTAGG
>JAODPA010052178.1:0-11521 GCA_025585075.1 Nepenthes mirabilis | reverse complement strand
ATTATATGTATGCTTTGTTTTCTGCATGTGAGTATCCTGCTGGGCTTTGTAAGCTCATTCATGCAACTTTTCAGATGGCAAGCTTATGGAGGACGAAGCTGAGTAGAATCCTTTGGTGTAGCTGAATGTTTAAGATGGCTGAAGTAGAATTTTGGAGTTTTGTCTATTTTCGTTTTGAGGAAACTTGTATTATTGATTCCGCTGCTTATGATTGTTAGAATGTTTCCGTGATACTTTGGGATTTATGAAATTATAAATCTTTAGAATGTATCCCAGGTTTTGAATGAAGAAAATAGAAGAAAAATTTTTATGTTCACCTTTATATCTTTTATCTAATTGTAAGGACTTTGGAAATTGACGACGACTTTTGTTGGTAATAAAAGTCGGGTCGTCACAAGCAGTTTGGGTCTCCATGAACGAAACTTCATATATAACCACAAATCCGGATACCCAATCAATAAATTAATATGTCTAGATCATGGGCAATCATATTCTAATCCCAAATTTAGCGAATACCCCAAATTTTCGTGGGTCATGTGTCTAGCCGTGGGGGTTAGCATTTGCGTCGTCCAAAAACATATCAAATTTACATTTTTGGGTTCCAAATTTAAAAATATGCATAACTAGGGTGTGGGAATTACAAAATATAAATCTAACCGGGTGTCAAAACGAGGATACTCGAAAAAAAGACGAAAATGTAAGAAAATAAAAGAGGAGGATATGAGTGCAATTGTCTCAGCCCGACCTATTACTTTTCTAACTGGCTCTCGAACGGATTCGAACTCGGGAGCCTCATTCTCCACCTTCTCTCTCTTCATCTTTCCTCTCCCTATCTCTTCCTTGTTCTGGATTCATCGAAAAATGGCAGAGAAAACACGCGTGGCCTTTTATAAGCAGATTGGCACTTTTGCGCGTGGCGATCTTGTGGCGAGCGCCGCCAATCTGGGTATGGCGCCTCATTTGGGCTTGAGCCCACGGTGAGCCCAACTCTGCAATTTGCTACACTAAGGCTAATTTTTCAATTTTCTCAATTTCACCTAACCCAAACTTAATTATATTAATTATATTAACTTAATTACTAGAATTTACAATGTTTTGGAGATCGATACCTTACAATTTGCCCCCACTTATAGAAATTTTATCTTCAAAATTTAAGAATCCCCAAGATTTCTTTCTCGAATGTTTCTAAGTGATTTCCTCAATTAAATGATTATTCTAGGGAACCTCAAGCATTCAAATTGTCCTAACTCTTACTACCCGATATGTTCTATCAAGATCTAAATTTATTAAGTCTGAAAGCAACCCATTTTATGAATTACCTTTCAAACCTAGTTCAAAACCTCAAACGGGTTAATGATCGCTTATCTTCTTTTATGATAAACCTAAAAAATGAGTATTTCTTCTGAACATCAAATTAAACATTAGAGTATATGGGTTCATCACACTATTATTATGCAACTCTGATTAATTATCTACATAAATTATATGGTTACAATTTCACTACCATATCTGTTTTCATTTAACACCCAAAATTCTCTAATCGAGTTTGATCAAGATTTTGACATAAACCTCAAATCACAATTAAACCTCTAAGGCAGAATACCTTATATTCTTATTATTTCATTGGTATGTCCTTAAACTGACATTTTCCTAATATACAAAATCCACATTGATAAGAATAGGCCATCATCAGTGCGACAGACCGGCCTTATTCCACCGTATAAAGCTACCGTCAAGCCTAATTCCTTGTATTAAAATAGATAATAGATAACAACTAGGTGGACATAAAAAAATTTTCTTTTCTTTCATATGAATAAACCTTTCTTTTACACACAGGATTGCTTGAGGCCGAACTACATGAGCTGGCCTTCCGGTTTTAATTTCATACTTGGCCGGCCAACACTAAGGTTAGTTGGACATGAATACCTTGATATGACCTGAGATACTACTAGAAATATGGATTTCATTTATCAATAAAGTAATCACGGAAACATGTTAATATCCATAAATTCTTATACAGCGCAATTGTTCTACAAGTCCTTCTCAAAACATCAAAAGAAATAAATAAAGTTCTTCATTGACCAGCTCCGGCCAGCTATACCGTCTAGCTACTTCATATGGTTCTACTCAATTTCGTCCTCCATAAGCCTCTCATCATCTAAAAATTGGCAAGAGTGAGTTACAAAGCCTAACAAGATAGTTAGATGTAGAAAACATAAACATACATATAATCAGATCAAAGTAAGGGTTTATATCATAACTTTAACATATAAAATTACCATATAATTTCTTCTTTAGTTAAGAATTTTCCTGTTTTTATTCTTATTATCTTGTCTTCAGAAGATTCACAAAAACCATTCGAAATTCTTATCATCTTTAGGGATCGAACGGGAGTGGATAACATTGAGGAAGGGTTGTGTGTTACTCCACAACCTAAAGCCGTATCCTCTCATTATGCTCCCCGAGGTGGGAGGTAATGCCTTTAACCTGGCATACGGGGCCGTAGTCCAAAAGTCTTATGCCACCAAAAGTCTCTCCCCGTGGCTCAGGAGGCAGTCCTCGAGTGTCACTCCAATATCCTTCATCCATATTTAACAACAAGTTTTATGAAAACTTGGTTCTTAGTTCATGTCTTTTGATGGCCATCCGTCATAGTTCGAAAGTTGAAAGTTGTAGAGTTCCACTTGCTATCCGGATTACATACGTTTTCCTTATTCTTATAGCCTTTGTCTTTAATTTTAACAATTAAAGTCCGTATAGTCTTTTAATCATCTTAAAGTCGAAGATTCTTTGATCAAAAGTCAGAGGTCTTTTTTTTTTTTTTATCAAAGTAAGAAATCTTTCTTAAAAACCGGAGTGCTTTTCTAGCAAGGGCGGAGTTCTTCTTCTAGAAAGGCCGGAGTTCTTTTTCTAAAAAGGCCGGAGTTCTTTCCTCAAAAAGCCGGAGTTATTTTCTAAAAAGGCTGGAGTTCTTTTCTAAAAAGCCGAAGGTCTTTTCTTAAGAATGCGAAGTTCTTTTCTCAAAAGGCCGAAGTTCTTTTCTAAAAAAGATGGAGTACTTTTTCTTAAAAAGGCGGAGTTCTTTTCTCAAAAGACCGAAGCTCTTTTCTCAAGAGTTGGAAGTCTTTTCTTTAAATATACAATCATCAAAGTTCATATAAATTGACAAATAATCATACTTCAAGCAGAATAAAACTGAACATCATAAATATCAGGGTTTCTTTTTCTAAAATGCAATTAAGAACGATTCTTTCTTAAATCAAAGGAACAGAACAAACATCATACATACTGAAACATAAGTTCATAAAAATATCAGATATACTAGCATTGTAAACATGTATCATGATGAACTTAAAACAGGGGTGAGTACTCTTGCATGGATTTCTTTTACTTTGCCTTGAATTTTTGGTCTCTCTTTACTAGAAAACTCTATTGCGTGCCTTTTTCTCATGCCCTCTAGTTCTTATTTATAGGTCTTGGGTCTGGCGGCCATCGTTAGGGTTTGGCCACATCGGGGGAAATGTTTCGGAGTATGTTATTTATGGTTTTATATTTTCAAAGAGTTTCCTTATTAAATTTCTAGGTTATTTATGGTTCTACATTTCCAAAGAGTTTTCTTATTAATTTTGAGGTTATTTATGGTTCTACATTTTCAAAGAGTTTAATTTTATGGTTCTACATTTCTAAAGAGTTTCCCTATTAATTTTCGGTCAACTGACCTTGACCGATTTTATGTTTCTCATACATTCTGATCAACTAACTGGCGTTGATCGGATTACTTTCCTCTTTCCCGTCCTTCCTTCCATTCACATTTTTCGGACAACATTTTACGTTGACCGGATTACTCCTTCATCACGCCTTCTGGTCAACACTTGTTGATTGGATTACTATCATTAACTCGTTTTCCTAGATAATTTTAACTTGACATCGAGGATTTTCTATATTCTAGAATCTGGGCCATTATAATCTCCCCCACTTATAGGAATTTTGTTCTCAAAATTTTAAGTGAAGTTACTAACCTTCAGAAAATAGATAGTGATACTTGTTCCGAATCTCTTCCTCTTGTTTTCAAGTTGCTTTTTCAGGTGAGTGATTTTTTCAGAGTACCTTTATTAAAGAGATTGATTTGGTGCGTAGCCTTTGTTTACTTTGATCTAAAATCTGCACTGGTTCTTCAACTAAGATAAATCCTTGTCAATTGTCAAAGGCTCGAATTCAATTACATGAGTAGGATCATGGACATACTTCCTAATCATTGATACATGAAACACGTCATCTACTTCTGCCAAGCTTGGTGGGAGTGCAAGTCTGTAGGCAACTTCTCCGATCCTTTCTAAAATCTCAAAAGGGCCAATAAATCATGGTTTCAGCTTTCCTTTTACCCCGAATCTGTATGTCCCCTTAGATGGCGACACCTTTAGGAATACAAAATCGCCTTCTTCAAATTCTAATGTAAATCTCCTCCGGTTTGCATAGCTTTTTTGTCTGCTCCGGACTACTGTTAGATTCTCATGCACTAACTTTATCTTTTCCGTCGTCTCCTTAACAATGTTTGGACCCAAAATCCTTTTATCTCCAGGCTCCTCATAGTGAATCGGTGATCTACATCTCCTTCCATACAAGGCCTCAAAAGGAGTCATGTCTATGCTGGCCTAATAACTGTTATTATATGCGAATTCTGCCAAAGTTAAGAAATTGTCCCAAGTCCCTTTCATCTCTAATACTGAGGCCCTTAACATATCCTCGAGGATCTGAATCGTCCGTTCTGACTGGCCGTCAGTTTGCGGATGATAAGTGGTACTAAATTTTAATTTTGTTTCCAATTCTTTATGTAAACTCTTTCAGAACCTTGAAATAAAGCGAGGGTCTCTATCTGATACAATAGAGGCAGGCACACCATGAAGCCTGACAACCTCGTTTACATACAGTTGGGTCAGTTTATCACGGGAGTAAGTCGTCCAGATTACCAAAAAATAGGCTGACTTTGTCAGACAGTCAACAATGACCCAAACAGCATCATGTTTTCTTGGTATCCTTGGCAGGCCAGTCATAAAGTCTATGGCAATATCTTCCCATTTTCATCCTGGAAGCGGCATTGGTTGTAATAACCCAAACGGCTTCTTTCTTTCGGCCTTTACTTGTTGGCATACAAGACATTTTTCCACGTAAGTTGCAATATCCCTCTTCATATTCCTCCACCAGAATGTTTTCTTTAGATCCTGGTACATCTTATTGATTCTCGGGTGGATTGTATATCGGGATCTATGGGCTTTCTTCAAAATTTTCTCCTTCAATTTTTTGTTGTTTGGCACACATAATCGATCCCTAAACCTTAATGCTCCGTCCGGCTAAACATGAAAATCACGTCAGGAATCTTTGTCCAGATCATTCATGATATTCACAAGGAAAGAATCATTCGCCTGACCTCCCTTAACCTCATCTATCACTTTTGGCCGGACTTAAAGGTACGCTAAAATTATTTTCTTTCCCTGAACATATCGTTGGATGTCATAGTACATTAGACAGTCCAGCATCTCCATTTGCTTGACTTGCATCCTTGCCAAAATACCTGGTTGCCGACTTAGTGCATCGGCGACTACATTAGCCTTACCTGGCTCGTACCGGATTTCACAGTCATAATCCTTCAGAAATTCAATCCACCTTCACTGCCTCATGTTCAATTCCTTTTGAGAGAATAAATACTTTAAACTTTTATGATCGGAATAGATCAAGAATTTCTCACCATACAGGTTATGTCTCCAGATTTTTAGTGCAAACACTACAACAGCTAATTCTAGATCGTGAGTTGGGTAATATCTTTCATGATCCTTCAACTGTCGTGATCCATAGGCAACTACCCTTCCGTGTTGTAATAACACACAGCCCAATCCAATCTTTGAGGCATCACAATAGACAATTAGTCCTCCTGATTCATTTGGAATGGTCAGGACCGGTGCAGAAGTTAGCCGGTCTTTAAGTGCCTGAAAGCTCCCTTCACAATCATCGGTCCACTCAAACTTAGCCTCTTTCTTTGTTAGTTGTGTGAGTGGTAAGGCAATTTGGGAGAAGTTTTTCACAAACCGTCTGTAATATCCGGCCAAGCCTAAGAAGCTCCGTACTTCAGTCACAGAGGATGGCCGGTTCCATTTCACCATTGCCTCCACCTTCTTAGGGTCAACGGAAATCCCTTCTTTGGAAATGATGTGTCCAAGGAATCCCACTTCCTCTATCCAAAATTCGCACTTATTCAGTTTGGCAATCACATGGTGTTCCCTAAGGATCAGGAGTGTGGTCCTTAAATGCTCCTCATATTCCTCATAGCTCTTCAACTAAACAAGGATGTCATCAATAAAGACTATCACACAATTGTCCAAGTAGGATTGAAAAAATCAATTCATCAAGTCCATAAATAAGGCTGGTGCGTTAGTCAACCCAAAAGGCATCACTATAAACTCATAGTGCCCATATCTAGTTCGAAAAGCAGTCTTTGCTATATCATCCCTTCTGATTCGAAGCTGATGGTATCCGGATCTAAGGTCAATCTTTTAGAATACATAAGCTCCTTGTAATTGATCAAGGAGGTCGTCAATCCTTGGCAAAGGATATTTATTCTTAGTGGCAATTTTGTTCAGTTTCCGATAATCTACGCATAACCTCAAGGTCCCATCCTTCTTTCTTACAAATAGGACCGGTGCACCCCATGGCGACACACTTGGCAGAATGAAACCCTTATTTTACAACTCCTGGAGTTGCTATTTTAACTCCTTAAGTTCAGCTGGTGCCATCCTAAATGGTGCTTTGGATATTGGTGCTGATCCTGACACTAATTCCATTCCAAATTCCAACTCTCGCTTGGGCGACAGCCCAGGTAACTCAATAGGGAATAGGTCTTCGAATTCCCGTACCACAGGAATCTCTTTGGCCAGAGTTCCTTGACCGTCAGTCACATTAGCGAAGGCTAAGTAAGCTTGGCGCCCATCACCAATCAAGTGCCAGGCATGGAGGGCCGAAATGAAGCAAGATGCTTCCTTACGCCTGACTCCCTGAATATAGAAGGGCTTGTTTCCAGGGATGGCAAAAGCCACTCTTTTTCGGAAATAATCAATACTGGTATGATACCTTACTAACCAATCCATTCCCAAGATTGCATCGAAGCCCTTCATTTCTAGCAAAACCAGATTAATAGGAATTACGCATCCATTTGATTATATCGGACACTCTGAATATACCATATTTAAAATTACAGATGACTCTGTGGGTGAGGCGACTATCAATGGGCAGCCAAGAACTTGAGGGAGGGTCGTAAGATACTTTGCAAATTCATGGGAGACAAATGAGTGGGTAGATCTTGAGTCAAAGAGCACATGGCTATAAGTGCCACAGATAGAAAGTGTACCTTCCACTACCTCCGTAGAGGTTTCGGCCTCCTTTGCAGAAACGGCAAACACCTTAGTTGGAATGGGAGACTTAAATCCTACGCCTTGTTTGGCGAGTGGAAAATTCTTGATCATGTGTCCAGCCTGGCTACAGTTATAGCAGACTCCCAGCTTCTTATAGCACAGCTTCCCTTCATGCGATTTTCCACAATGATCACATGCATTGCTAGATGCTTGGGAAGTCTGTACAGGTTGGTCCTGCTCCACACGGGACCTCAACGGCCTCGCTTTCTTAGAAGGGCCTCCACTAGCACTGGCCCTTGAAGCCTGACTAAATGTCCTTTGCCTGAGAAATGCTCCTCTCTCCAGCTCCTTCTCATAGATGACAGCCCTTTCTAGCATCTCTCCATATGTGGCCAACTTCAGAGTTAAAAGGTGCCTCCTAATATTGTCTCTTAATCCTTGAAAGAACCTCCTAGCCTTCCTCTCCTGGTTTTCCACCATATAAGGAGCATAACAAGATAGCTTTGCAAACTTTGCATCGTACTCAGCCACAGAGCGAGTACCTTGCCTTAAGCGAAAGAATTCATCCTCTTTCTGTCCGTGAAGGTTAGTTGGGAAGTATTTCTCCAAGAATGCTGCTTCAAATATTTCCCTGTCTGGTACCTCGAAAACTCTCTTCTGCAATTCCTACCCGTGGTAGGCCTCACTCGCCAGTTTATGGGTGGTAAATAGAACCATATCTCCAGCAGGGTAATTAATCACCACAAACACCTTCTTTAGTCGTTGGATCCAGGTATCTTCCTTCAATGGGTTGGGTTCTCCTGAGAATTCAGGGATTCGCTCATTGGTAAAGCGATCATAGACCGACCTCTCCTATTGAACAGGAATTGGGGTGGTCACCGGAGTTGGTGGAGCCAAGGCTTCTATAACATCAGCCATCCTGTCTAGCAGGTTCAAGTACCTTGCGTCCGGATCCGGAGGGTTGTTAATCCGAACGGTTTGCCTTTCTCTATTAGACATGACTTCAGTGACGACTTTGATTTCTGAAAAGAACATTTTCTTCAGTTTACTAGCCAAGGGTGGCTATCACAAATTAATTCGTCCAAAGTATAAGTAAAACTAACCCCCTTCTTGCCTTAACAAATCCTGTCCTAAGTTTCCGTATTGATTTAAATTGACCTAAATCATCTCAGTCCTTTCTCTGATACCAACTATGACAGACTGGCCTTATTCCACCGCATAAAGCCACCGTCAAGCCTAATTCCTTGCATTAAAATAGATAATGGATAACAACTAGGTGGATATAATTTTTTTTTTCTTTCATATGAATAAACCTTTCTTTTATACACAGGATTGCTTGAGGCCGAACTACATGAGCTAGTCTTTCGATTTTAATTTCATACTTGGCCGGCCAACACTAAGGTTAGTCGGACATTGAAAAAGCACGTTTTGTGCAAACGCGTTTCGACCCCGTTAAAAATATAGCGGAAGCAATAATAAATAATAAATAATAAATATCTAATACATGTAAAAGATATTTAACACTAGATGCATACGAGACTAACAATCATGCACAATATAATAATGACAAGTGATAGAGATAAGGACACAATTTTTTTGGTGACGAAGTGAAAACTCGATACCCATGGTATCGAGAAAAACACTCCGGCCTTCAACGGCCAGGGAAGCAATGGACTATGAAAATCAACCTACAGACCGGGTGGTAACGACGTGCTAACCTAGCCGACTTACTCCCGTCACGTGATCCCTACCAAGGAACTCCTTGGATTTTCCCGCGGCAACGGAACCAGACTTCTTCCGGTCTTCACGTCAATCTTTCCTCGAACCACTTGAATTTCCAATCACGAACGAGTTTCCTTCTTCACGAACCAAAGTCTCCAACAATGGTAGAAGGCAAAGTTTCAATGGTGAAAGAAAGTGGGTGAGAAATCTAGTTTGACCATGTAGAGCAATCTTTTAGTTGTTAGTTTTCTCAAGAGAGGCAACAATATTGAAGCATGAGAGGGTTTTCTTCTCAAAGAGGCACGCACATCAGGTCTCCAGAATTCTTAGGGTTCAAAGACATAAGTCCAATATTTATAGAGGAGCCAAAAACGCGTTCAAAAATTCTGCCCGTTGGGCCGCCACTCGAGCGGGTGGCGAGCGAGAAGCGAGCGGCCCCCATACTGGATTATCGGCTCGAGCGGATCTCGAGCGAGAGGCGAGCGGCCACCCTACTGGTTTTCAAGCTCGAGCGGAAATCGAGTTCTTGGCGAGCGGGCCGTCTTTGGACGGGCTCGAGCGATTGGAGGGCGGACCGAATGGACTTTAACCCGACAACCCACAAACCGACATCAATACAATGATACATAAGGTCACGGAATATGCCAATAAGACAAATGTCTCTAACAATCTCCCCCTTTGGCAATTCCGTGACAAAACTCATAAAATAAGGAAATACAAGAGAATCACGGGTTCAGATACCACCGAGATAAAATCCGTGTATATGAAAACCTACGCCTAGGGATACAAAAAAATACATGAAAAAGTAAATAGCTAAATAAGAGCTGCTGAGGCGATGTGATGAAAACTTGCTTGACTGCCTGTGTCACTTTAGTTTCCTGGTCAAGTAATGTTAATACAATAGCAAAGATGTAGGCAATAATAGATACAGCATGCACTACTCAAATGCAATAGAGAGAGTAGATAACATCAATGATAACATCAATAGCAAAGCGCCAGATAATATAGAGAGCACGGAACACAAAAGAAGTGCCAAAAAGAAATACAGCAAATCAAACTCCCCCTAACAGAAAGAAGTACATCAAGTCTAACTCCCCCTAACAAATAGAAGAACATCTCGCCCAAGCTCCCCCTATCAGCATGCAGCAAAAGGAAACCGCGATCTCCCCCTTTTTGTCACGAAGAGCCAAAGAGAGGGGATCACTTAGAATCATTGGGAGGAGGAGTGCCATAATGTCTCTGCCAGCGGTGAAATGCAGCCTCCTGAGTGTCCAATCGAGTATCCAACCGATCAAAATGAGCAAGTATTTGGGATTGAAATTGAGATTGCGACGCCAGAATCCGCTCTTGTGAAGAATACAGACGCTCAAAACGGTCGGAAAGGCGAGAGAGCTAACCCATCAGAGCGGTAGAGGAGGAGGTGGAGTGCCGATGCGAAGTGGATGGGCCAGGAGCCGACGGGTCAGGAAAGGACGAGGCAGAGCCAGAGGGGCCTTCGTCCGGCTGAGGAGGAGGCACAGCAGGGAGAGGCTCATCGAACAGCTCCTCGGGGTCGATAGCAAAGCGACGTGCATGGGACCGACTCTGGGCAAAAGTGGTGGAGTTGATGGGGTGGCCGAGCGGTAGGCGAGGATAGTCCGCGAATGGGTGACCGAGCCCAGCAAGGAGTCGCTGAATAAGGCACCCAAAAGGGAGATTGGCCTCTTTCCGGCCGGAGAAATTTGCAAGAATATGAGTGATAAAATGGGAGGGTAAGTCAATAGGCTGACCACTCAACAAAGCATACAGAAATAATGCCTTCCCCTCGGAAAGGGATGAGAAGTGGGAGGCCGGGAACAGGTTCGTGAGCATGATACGGCTCACCACCAGTCGCCGAGAGGAGAGGTAGAAAGTCGGGAATGCTTTGTCATTCCACTCCAGAGGGGCACCATGAAGGAAGGTGGCAATCTCATTAAAGCTGGGCCGGGTGCGCGCCGAAGAGTAAGGGTAGGGTGAATTGACCACCCGAGGGATACCAATAACGTGTGCGAGCACATCGGCAGTAATGCGGACGCGTGCCCCCCGCACGAAAGTAGAGAAGGAATCGAAGGTAATCGCATGAATGTTGGAGTAAAACTCCTGAATGAGAATAAGCGATGGAGCAACCAAACCTGTGAGGACTGGCGCCCAACCGCGGTCAATGAAGAGAGAGGCGATCGAAGGGTCAACGGAGTCGAAGCGAACTTCCCGTTCCAGGGAGAGTTGCCGACTAGACATGCGGGTTTGAAAAAGAGCCTCTGACTCAGGACTAATAAAGCGACCAGGAGCGGAGATCCCACTCGGTCGAGTACGTTTACCACTCGACTTGCGTGACATAGACTTGCGAGGAGCCGACATCTAAAAAGAAAATTGAACACCAC
>JAODPA010052167.1:0-10552 GCA_025585075.1 Nepenthes mirabilis | reverse complement strand
TTTTTTTTTTTTTTTTCAAATACCAGTATTAAATTGTGTCTAGAAGCCGCTCTAATTTAATGGCAATACATGTCATCCTTCTAATATAAAAATTTCATAAACTGGGCTACCTTTTAGTTTCTCATTCTTATCCGCTGAGGCTAGTTTTGTATGCATTGATTTAGTATGACAAAAGTTCTGCCTAAACCACAAAGCCCCTTGATTTCAACTACTTGACTGACTGTCTTTTTCAATGTCTACTTTGACACTGGCGAGAAATGCCCTTGTCAACTGTGTTATCACAAACATTCAAAATTGATCCGGCATCATAATGATCATCTCTCCCAAACATATACACGTAGACCTTGTCCTAGCCCAAGTGGGTATCCTGAAACCACCTAAGAATTCTTCGTTACGAGTTTAATAAATAAGCAGCAAGGACATTCATTGCCATAAAAATTAACAAGTTGACTGTAGAGTATTAGGCATTTCTGATAAAGAGAGAATTTTCTGAGCATATGTATATATATACATGAATACATACCGTATAAAGCAACCAAGTCTTTGGAAGAAAGTCCATGGGACTTGAAGCTAGAGATGAGAGAACTAAGGCTTGAAGTTGGTGGCGGAATGCTGGAATTAGCAGCAGCTTGGCTGGCCGTCGTAGAATCTCTCCTTCCTAATTTAACTTCCCATTCAGGGCCTCCCAGCTGCATTTCAATTTTCAAAAATGGTAAGAAAGATGATCAAATGCACCATTTAGAGAAAGCACAACTCCAAAAGTTTTCACAACCTTAGACTTGATATATATATTAAGATTATTATAGAAAAACTTACGATAACAACTGAATCTCTTGCGGTAATAGCCAAAATATCAGCACACGAAACGACACCGGGACATATTTTTTCCACTGCAGATTTGATCTCATCAATTACATCGAAGCCTCTCACAGAATTTACATTAGGAGCTGCCTTCTTTTCTCCCGTGAAAGTGGATGTATCATCGAGTAGAATTGATCCATCGCATCCCTGCCATATAATACGCGGTAAGAGAAAAAATAACTTGTGAAAATGGTTGCCAAAACTCTCAGAACAAAATATTTTTTTCGAAGGAAAAGAATCAAGGGAAATATTAGAATAAATCGGTTAAATTGTACCCTTTCCTGGACTCCTAGGATTAGATGAAGATATAGAAATAACTACCATTAAAGAACCTTTGAAGCATGCCCTTACAACATTCCTCAATCTATTGGTACAATAATTCTTTCCATTAATTGACTAAATATACCATAATAAAGAGCCGGAGTTTCTTGTTATTATAACAAAAAGGTTATTATAAAACTTGGGTTTCTACATATACAATTTAGTCGAGCTGGAGGCTTCCATACTATCTCACATAATACAATTAGAAGCAAGCTATATAAAGTGGGCAAGTGAAAACCTACTAATGGTTTAAGGCATATATATATATATATATATATTGGTAAGAAATTGAAGAGAGAAACGGGTAATAGTAGATAGAATACTTACATTGACGAAGCAATCATGAAAGAACAAGCGGAGAAGAGAAGCACCCATGCGGGCTTCTTTGTTGATTGCAGATTGCACCACCGGTTTTATAGAAGCAAATAAATCTGGGCAAGATTTTGAGTAGAAATTGGTTGAGAGCTGAGCATTGGAGCTTCCAGCATTTAGGAAAATGTAAATTAAAAAAGCCCAAGTCAACAAAGCCATAAAAGAAGAAGAAGATGAAGATGTTGAAGAAGAAGAAAAGTAAGCCATATGATGAGGAGAACGACCGGTGCTTGCTTGCCTGGAGGAGGATGAGAAGTATGTCTACTTATAGAAGTCTTTAGCGTGATCTCAAAGTTTAAATAACCCCACCATCCAGAAGATTACCTAACTTAATGACTTTGTTATTGCATTGCATGAAGTGTCATCATCTTAAATATTTGTACGTCTTCAAGATTAGTAATTGGAACTGACCAAGTCAAAGGACAGAATTAACTGCAGAAGTACAATTTTTGAAGTGTGTAAGAAATTCATGGGTTGGTGGGCGGCGTTTTGTTAAAGAGGTTGGACCACCACGTCAGCTCAACTCATTCATCTCCCACCACAAACAATTAACCTTGTTCATGTTTGATTGACTATTTAATCCTCCATATAATTTATTCAGTGATCTTAACACCATTATTTGTTATAATTTCATTATAATTTAAATTTCAAAAGCTTGTTTTTCAATGCTTGATTCGTTACGGTGCTAAGAGGATGTATGGTTATTAAAGAGAATAAATATTATTAGAAATTATATAAAAATAATATCACACTTGTTGAAGGATGACCAAGAATGACAAAAGAAGGTTGATGCAGTAACCAAGCAGCATCAGTGGGCTGCGGGTTGCCAAAGGTATCCGATGGGACCGATAGCAGTCGGTTGGCTGAGGAGGGCTCTAGGGTATGCGGGTAGCAAGGGATGTTGTGACGGAATGAATTTTTTTTTTTTATTCAAAAGTTTTCGTTATTACAAAAAATAGAAACCAAAACTCAATTAATAACCTAAAATTTTAAGAAAAAATGGATAAATTTTTTTCTAAAATTAGGCTAAATTAAAATACAAATCTTATTTATAACCTACAAATATATGAAATAACATCATAATATCCATCAACAGGTATTCTTATTATAGACACAGAATCACAGATGTCGTATAATTCCCTACGTCTTACATTTCACATTTTCTATTTACTATACTAACAGTTCGAAATAGAGATGCCATCTATGATCTCTACAGAATCCAGAAAACATATAGCAAAAGAAATTATATCTATAATAGAAACCTGTGGAAGCATAACACAATTCTAACAGTATACAGAATATACCATAACCACTAATACATAGTTCCATCCATTATTTAAACATTTACATAAATAATATCCAAAATCCTAAGTCTTCAAAAGCTCTGAGAGTCCATCCAACTTCTTGCTAAACTCTATTCACTTTGTTCATCCGGTGTCGTCTTTATAGTCTTATCTGAAACGGAAAAAATAAAATAGTAAGTCAAAACCCAATAAGGTATTAAAATATACAAAACATAATATTTTCCTACAGAAAATATGTGCAGATAAATATTAATATGAAAATATTCAATCATAACAGTAGCAGAAAGGTGCATGAAAATAGAAAAAGCATAAGTTGATAAAATCAAGCTTCGGAAGCCATAGATCAATAGGACAAGTATCAGAAATCAACGCTGGAATTAAACTTGTAATTTCTAGAAATTTCTTTTTACTATTAGGAGGACCACACTAATAGACCCTACTAGTTAAGGGGGCGAGTAATCGAGGATAGATTGTATTCACTCCACATAATCTAAGGCCAACAATAAGTATCCCTTTTCGTGGGATTATATACTAATACCTCCCGAAGGACAGTAGATTATGTACTAATACTTTCCAAAGGACAATGGATCATCTGAATTCTATCATTTGAAACTAACGCCCTGAGGAAGGGCATACCATATATAATTTCATGGATAGAATTATCCTCGATTACCACTATAACGTTCTAAGGCATGTCAGAGAACCTAACCTGACTATATTTCAATCCTGGGTCCTAATTTACAAAATTAGAAATGCTTTTCTTCTTATTTCTCAACTTATAACTGATCGAATATCGAAAAGTCAGTCAGAATTACACAAATATTCCTTCAGAATGTTTCAGAATTCCACAGAAATTTAATAGTATAATTCTATATAAATTTTTCGGTTACAAATTATTACAAGGGCAATACTCTTTTACAAATTAACATTTACTAGTCAAATTTATGGATTAAAACCACCAAATCCCATCATTTTCGTGTTAAGGGTTTTTCCAAAACTTTCGAACGCAAAACGGACACCGAATACAGATTTACACATGAAATCGGGGCTATTTATTGTCATACATATTGGTAAACATGAAATCTATCTGAATATTTTACAGAAACATGCATTATTTACATGAAACGTGCAAAAACAGGTATTTAGAGTATAAACATAATATTTGAGATATTAAATACTGTAAAAACAATAAATAACGTCCGAAGTATACATGCCTGAGCTCGATTTACAGTTATTTTTATCCAGATCGGAGTAGATTGGAAGATTTCTCCCTCGTTTCTCTTTCCATCTCCTTCCTCTCTTCTCCTCTCGTTCTGCTCTGCTCGTGGCTGCCAGTTCTCTCCCTCAAATCCTCCTTTTTAAAACAAAAGGAAGGAGGAAGCACATGCTTCCCGTGACTGGCGCTCATCGAGCGCTGCACGGGCAAATTTGCGCCCGAGTTGGCACTCGAGCGACCCTCGAGCAACACCCGTCGTATACCCTTCACTCCCGCTTTGCCTAGGGCGAGCCTTCAAGTGCAACTTTTGCATTTTTGTGCTCGAATGGCGCTCGAGCGGTCATCGAACACTGCCTTCATTTTGCCCATTTCGCATCATTTTGCTTCAGTACCAAATTATCCACCATATTTATGTTCAAATATGATTTTCATCAATATAATTATTCAATAATTATCATATTTCGGGATCGAGATCTTACACTCTCCACCACTTACAAAAATTTCGTCCTCGAAATCTAACGATCTTTAAATTTTTTCTGATTTCCAAGCATTCCCAATTCACCTTTCGATTAAAACAATTATCCTAAGACCTTAAATATCCATTTTGTCTTAGTCCTCATTATCTAATATGTCTCATTTCAAATCTAAATTTGCTAATCTCGAAGGTAAACCCAATTTATTAACTATTTTCTTAACTTGGCTCTAAATCTTAAATGAGCAAAATGCCTTACTACACTTCATACTAAGCCTTGAAATTGAGTATCTCTTATGAATATTAATTTAGACCTTAATACATATATAAGTTCATCACTCTTCTGTCGCGTGCTCTGATAAATCAGCAAGCTCAGATCATTTGATTGTGATTTCAGTACCACCATATTTCGATTTAATATCTTAATTTCTTATCAAACTTAGTTAAGATTCTGACACAAGCCTTGAATCGTAATTAAATTTTAAGGGCAAGGTACCTTACATTCTCTCCTCTTCGTTGGCATGTTCTCAAATCGACATTTCCATCAGATACATATTCCATTTCGAACACCTAATTTATGTAGCAACCTTGATTAAAACTATTTTTAAGATAGTTATAACACGAAAATAATCCTTACAGATCCTCAATTCACCACAGGACAAAAGTTCTAACTACAACAGTCATCATAAATTCGATACAATTTTAGATCATTACCTTAAAATCTCGAGACTTTAACAATTAGCAACCTCAAGATTCTAAAACTCCTACACTGAGCAATTTCAAATCTTGTTGGCATACCGATAAGCCCATTGATTAAACTTGAACACCTCCTCCATAGTCATGATTAACGGGTTGTTCTAATATGGAACCACAAGGACTTCCTAATTCGAAATTTCATAATCCCAATATTCCAAATACAATTTCACTTCTCAGCTTAGGAATGTGGCATTTTATTTTCCAAGCAATTGAGTTTATCCATAATTTTTCTTTCTTATCTCGTACGAAGCACCATAAGCATACCAAGTCTATAAACTTTTATCATTCACTACCAGTACTGATAGTCACTTTCCTTCCAGATACACAATTTTATTTACATATTCCTCAGACAGGTTTATCCATTTACAATTCTTAAGGCCAGCTTCTATCATAACATAACCATTTTGACCTTTAATTTACTAGTTGAAACTAACTCTCAAAGCAATACTCACAATCCTCAAATCCAAACTCCTAATTGCTGATTGCAGCTAATGAAAAAGCAACTCTAAATTGGAGTTTCTCTCCTACTTATCCCAAGAGTATCGATCCACAAGCCATACAAGAGAATATAACCTTTAAACAGATTAATCGCTTGGAATCTCCTAATGTTACCTTTCCGTCATGACATAATTACTTTAATCCTTAAGATTATCATATCAAAATTATTTTCAAAGTAATTCTACAGTTTCTCAAATGGAGGCTTCCGATATCTACAATCGATCTTAACATTCACCTCCTTCGAATCATGCCGAGATCTACCTATCATAACCTTTAAATTTTAGGTTCACAAGATATTAAAATCTTCCAAAAGTATTATTCATAAATCCTCAAGGTAAGAACCTCATCACAAAATTTCAGTTATGGGTGAAATAATTTCAACCACAGCTCCTCCCCCGCTTTGCTCATGGATAGATACCTATTGATGTAGAATAACAAGATCCTAATCCTTCTTAAGGACTTTACTAGTTGTATTAACTTACTCAACTCATTAATCAATCCCACTTTCTAGAGGTCTCAAAACATCCTCAACGACACTTAACTGATACTCTTCCAATTTCATACAATTCCTTAGAGACTAGTTCTAATTTCAGTTTCCTTTAAACCGTCCGTTAAAACAGTTTGGCTTGATCCTTTCTTCAAGATACATATATTCTCAAAACTTTATAGCTAAATTCTCAAACGGCCACCTACTGTCTTTTAAAAAAAGGGTAGTCCATTTTCTAATTAGGCTTAACACATATCCATAATTCGATTGGCCTTATCTCTTACTTAGAATTCACAACCTAATTACAGGGTATTGCAGCTTTTTGATTACAGTTTACGCCAACATCCATGAGTACCATTTCAACTCTAAGAGGATTTGCATCACCGAAAGATCGATGCCGAGATCAGTAGCTCCACTTCTCCCTATATTAACCAAATAAATAAAATATCTCTTCTTCTAATTAAATGCTCATCGAATTACTTGCCACAATTCTCAAAATTCATAAAATCTACAAAGCATACATTTATCTATACAATTAGGAAATAATCCAAAATCTTCAGGGTAAACATGACATCACACAAATTCAGAAAATAAAAGAACACATAACTTTTCGAATCAATTTAAAATACAAATCCAAATTCCATAATTAAGAAGATACCTCTAATCTCCCTTTTGGAGTGTTTCAGTGTCTTAAACTGTCACCGCGAAAGCCTTAGCCGAGACAGTGGGCCTATTTGTTTCTAGCCTCCGAGGATAAGAGAGTCTTTAATCTAGTGGCTCTGTTGTCCACATTTAAAACAAGCTCCTGTTGCTTTCTGACGAGAATGCCACACATACTTATTCCCACAGAAAGTATAGTCGACCATTGACGCCTGAGATCTAGTCACTGACTAAACTGAAGTGATGCTCTTCCCTGCATTTACCATCCTTTCTTTCTTAGATGGTCCAGATGGTTCTACATTTGAGCCCGTTCTGAAACTCTCCCAGCTAGCTGTCCTTTTTGTAAAAAATCTCTGAGTCTCCACTTCCTTCACATAAGTCAAAGCTTGATCCAGGATGTCATCATACGTCAAGAGCTTTAAGGTCGACAATTATTTTCTAATATCGTCTCTTAATCCTTCTTGAAATTTTTTTACTTTCCTTACTTCATTCTCTATGAAATAAGGTAAAAACCAGGACAGCTCTGTAAATTTTGCATTGTATTTAGTCACAGTCATACTCCCCCATCTCAGCCGCATAGATTCTTACTCTTTCTGATCTTTGAGATTGGACGAAAAATATTTTTTTATAAAGGTATCCTCAAATATTTTCCATATAATTGCATCATCCGGTATGCGTAATGCTCTCTTTTTCATACCGCACCAGTTGTCGGCTTCACCCTCTAGTTTGTACACCGTAAAAGTAACTTTTTTCTGATCGGTGTACCGGATCACAGTAAAAATATTCTTCATCCTTTTAAGCCAAATATCCGTTTCTACCGAATTAGGTTTACCCAAAAATTTCGGTGCTCTCTCTACTATGAATCTGTCATAAATTGTTGGAGCTCGATGAATCCTTTTAAGCACAGGCTCAGGTGCAGGGAAAGGAAAAATATAACACTGCTCCATAGATTCAACCACATTTGTCATTCTTTCTAACAAATCCACATAAGCAGCCTCACGATTGTGGGGAGTATTAGCACCACCACGATTGTTTCTTCTAATACTCCTACTGGCTATCCTATATCCTATAGTCAAAAATAATTACAGCATTAATAATCATCAAGAAATCAAATTAGGGAAAGGGGTAATCAAAGGTCTAATAAAATTCAAACCTAGCCTAAGGATCAACTTTCTAAACATCCCAATTTTCTTAACTACCCCGACCTATTCCTGTAGAAACTTAAGCCTGTGCTTCCGTTTTACGATCGATCAATTCCTAAGGCATCTCATTTCTTTAAAAAAAATTGTGAAGAAACAAATTTTTTTTGTCCTCAGAAATTTTCATCATTATAGAAAATAGAAACCAAAACCCAATTAACAACCTAAAGTTCTAAAAAAAATAGATAAAGTTTTTCCTAAAATTGGGCTAAAGTGAAATACACATCCTGCTTATAACTTGCAAATATACAAAATAATATCATAATATCCTTCAACAGGTACACTCATTACAGACACAGGATCACAGATATTGTATAATTTCCTACGGCTTACATTTCATATTTTCTATCAACTATACTAGCAGTTTGGAATAGAGATACCATTTAGGACCTATACAGAATCTAAAAAACATATAATGGAAGTAACTATTTCCATAATAGAAACCTACAGAAGTATAATACAGTTCTAAAAGTATACAAAATATTCCATAACCACTAATACATAGTTCCATCCATAATTTAAACATTTACATAAACAATATCTAAAATTCCAAGTCATCAAAAGTTCTGATAGTCCATCCAACTTCTTGCTAAACTCTAATTACTTTATTCATCCGGTATCATCTTTATAACCTTATCTAGAGGAAAAAAAAAATAAAACAGTGAGTCAAAATTCAGCAAGGTACCAAAACATATAGAACATAATATTTTTTTACAAAACATAAGTGCAGATGAATATTAACATGAAAATATTCAATCATGATAGTAGCAGAAATGTGTATGAAAATAGAAAAAGTGTAAGTTGGTAAAATCAAGTTTCGGAAGGGATAAATCAAAAGGATAAGTATCAGAAATCAAAGTCAAAATTAAACTTATAATTTCTAGAAATTCTTTTTTACTATTAGGAGGACCACACTAGTAGACCCTACCAGTCGAGGGGGCGAGTAATCAAGGATAAATTGTGTTCACTCTATACAATCCAAAGCCAGCAACAAGTATCCCTTCTCATGAGATTATATACTAATACCTCCCGAAAGACGATGAATTATATACTAATATCTTCCAAAGGATAGTGCATCATCTGAATTCTACCCTTTAAAACTAATGCCCTGAGAAAGGGCGAACCATATATAACTCAATGGATAGAGTTATCCTTAATTATCATCATAACATTTTAAGACATATCGGAGAACCTAACCTGACTGTATTCCAATCCTGGGTTCTAATTTACAAAATCAGAAATACTTTTCTTCTTATTTGTCAACTTTTAACTAATCAAACATCGAAAAGTCAGTCAAAATTATATAAATATTCCTTCAAAATGTTTCAGAATTCTACAAAAATTTAACAGTATAATTCTATGTTAATTTTTCAATTACAAATCATAATAAGGACAATACTCTTTTACAAATTAACATTTACTAGTCAAATTTATAGATTAAAACCACCAAATCCCATCATTTTCATGCTTAGGATTTTGCCAAAATTTTTGGACGTAAAACAGACACCGAATATAGATTTACACATGAAATCGGGGCTATATATTGTCATATATGTAAGTAAAAATGAAATCTGTCCAAATATTTTATAGAAACGTACATTATTTACATGAAACGTGCAGAAATAAGTATTTAGAGTATAAACATAATATCTGCGATATTAAATTGCTGTAAAAACGATAAATAACATTTGAAATACACTTACCCGAACTCAATCTACAGTTATTTTTTCCCGAATTGGAGCAGATCGGAAGATTTCTCCCTCTTTTCTCTTCCCCTCTCGTTCTGCTCTGCTCGTGGCTGCCGGTTCTCTCCCTTAAATCCCCCTTTTAAAAACAAAAAGGAAGAAGCACGTGCTGCCTGTGATTGGCGCTCAAGTGCCAGTCAGGCACTCATCAAGCGCTGTACACACAAATTTGCACCCGAGTTAATGCTCGAGCGGTCCTCAAGCGCTGTCCATTGTAAACCCTTCACTCCTGCTTCGCCTAGGGCGAGCCTTCGAGCGCAACTTTCACATTTTTGTGCTTGAAGGGTGCTAGAGCAGTCATCGAGTGCTACCTTTATTTTGCCCATTTCACCTCATTTTGCTTCGGTACCAAATTATCTACCATACTTAAATCCAAATATGATTAATATTCACATAATTATTCCATAATTATCATATTTTAGGATCGAAATCTTACCTATATGGTGGCAGGGTAGGGTGTGAGTGTATGAAATTGACAATTAATATCTTTATTTCCTAAAGATAATAAATCCACTATTATATGGAGTTAATCATTTCACTTTTTTAATTACAAATATTTTGGGATAATGTTTATTATTATTATCATTTTGCAGCCAAATGAGATAATGAGAATAAATAAAGAATAAATATACTTGTAATATTTATCACTAAAAAGGGATAA
>JAODPA010052156.1:1047-11522 GCA_025585075.1 Nepenthes mirabilis | reverse complement strand
AGACCCAAGAATTGGACAGATTTAGGTTCAGCTGCTCTATTGGGTCTTGTCACCATTCTGTGCACTTGGGATCCTACATACCATAACAAATAACGAGAAATCAAAGAAAAATGGTGGGACTTATTATTCGATTTATTTTTCGACACCCAAGTCAGTAAACTATATTCCAAAAAAAAGAAGGTAAAAAATAGAATATGTTGGAATGAATACAAGGAGAGGGATATGAGAGTGAGAATCGGAGGTACATTCATTGAGAGTGGCTTTAGTCGTGGAGTGCTCGTTGAGAGCGGCTTCTCTGTTTATTGAGTTCGTTGAAAACTAGTAGCGAAAGAGAGGGTAGAGTGATTTGACACTTGAGAGTTAGAAAGCCTGTACTGGTTTAGGTATACTGGAGAGCGTGTTCATGGAGTGAGTCTTCAGGGCCTTTTATAGTCGTAGACCTTTGCTAACTTTTTTAGGTGGCGAGGCGGGATGCTTGCTTTCTAAGAGAATCCCTTTCCTTACTCATGTGGATGTAGGCGTTATTCTGGGCTGTAATGATCGGGAAGGAAGATTTCTCCCTCCGTGAAAATGTCACGCGCAGTGAATGTTGAGGTTGTCGTTACGTGCCATACGCTGATTTGCGGGCTTTTCTTCCGGAATGCACTATAATTTTGAGGGATTTTCGTTATAGAGGGGATTGCCATCTTGGCATCACGACTGATTAGGGTAGATGATCGTTACACACAGAAAATGACACGTGGGCCGATTTCTGTCTGGCCATATCTGTTTTGGGCTGTACCAAATCTGTTTGGGAGCTTTCTCTTGTCAACTAGAGTATTGACCATCCTATGAGCAAATGAGTCATGACACATTCTTCGCCACTTGTCATTTTGGTCTGGCCCGTTACAGTCGTTCGGTCAACCCTAATTTTAAAAAAATAGTCTATTTTTTGTTTGGCATGCCTAATTTTTTGCGCTTAATTTTTAATATTTTTTGATATTTTTGGTCAGGCGACTTAAATTGCTAGATTTAAATGCATTTCGAAAAAAACAAATTTATATTAAAAATTGCAGAGACACAAATAGGAAGTGAGGGGCACGCAATGAAACAGATCGAGGGCTCTTCTGTTATCTTCAGGAGGTAACTCCATTAATCGCAAGCTTGTTATACAGAGAGATCCACAACGGCTAATTAGCCGTTTGCCATATTCCGCACATATGCGCATGGATCAGATCCAAGTAATTTTCTATTCTTTTGTTAGCATCTACAGTTTCTGCAGATTGATTTGTTTTACATCACTTCTCAGAATGAATTCTAGGTTCTACGGAATCGTAAAGTCACGATAGTGGTCAATGTCAGTTTTAAAACGAGCGAATAACGATTTTTGGATTGTAGATCTGTGCGCAGGGTGATTTGAGGCTTGATTTGGTGTTTGATTTTAACCTCTGTTAGATGTGTTTAGTTAATTTGATTTTGCCAAAACTATTGGTGGTTATGTTGTGGTGATGCACTTTTTTGTGGTTGATTTTGATTTTAAATGTTGAGAAAGGTGTCGCAGATGAGAGTGGACAACAAGGCATCTGAATTCAATCGCCTGCAATGTTGATAGATGCCGCGGGATTGTATGGGTCTTAGTTTAAGAATTATGTGAACTGCAGTGCCAGTGACAATGAGCTTAACATAGCACTTGACGGATAAATACTTAACTGCAAGCATTCAAATCAATTTCTCCAGCTCTGAAAGAAAGTGAGAGGATATACAAACTTGATTCAAATTGGTCCATCTAAATTAGACTTAGGAATTGGAATTGGAAATGTGATTCCCATTCCCAGTGCTTGCTTGAGGGTAGTCTTATTGCCACTGGAATTGAGGGGGAATGGAATTTCCATGAAGAAATTCGTTCCAATATCTGTAACATAACCATGTTGAGGATTTCATGATTTTGGTTCCTTCATTGGCTCAAATTCTATACTCCTAATTAAAATGTCCCCCGACGTGATATGATTGGTGGAGTTATTTCTGTACTGAATGTTTATTCATTTGATTGTTGTCATAAGTAATTGAGTACTTGTGATTGGTATGGGAAAACTGGATTTCAATGGAACACATTGTAAGCTGATTGAAACAACCGGTAATGTGTATTTTTTAGTCTTTGTTGGATTCTTGTCACAAACTCTAGGTGACAGCTTCTTGATATAAATGGAAAATTGCTTTATATGCAGCCTCCAGCAGAAAACTATGCAAACCCAAAGGCATGTTTCTTTCACGTTCTCTTTAAGGTATCAATACATAAATTTGGTGATTGGGGGTTTGTAAAGGCCTACCTGTTTCACTGTGTAATGAAATTGATTTGTCATGTGCAGGCTGCAGCTCTGGCATTTTACATACTCTCTGCCCTGTTTATTTCAAACTTTGTCATAATATTTGTGGTTACTGTCTTTCTTGCTGCTCTTGATTTTTGGGTAGTTAAGAATGTCAGTGGGCGAATTTTAGTTGGTTTAAGATGGTGGAATGAAATAAATGAGCTGGGTGAAAGCGTGTGGAAGTTTGAATCTCTCAACCAAGAGGTTAGCTATGCATTGCTTGTTATTTAACTTTTTCTTAAGGATGTTTTGACTTCTAGTTGTTACTTTCCAAGCATGAGTATCTCATCTTTGTCTTTCGACTTTGCATAGTCATTGGCTCGCATAAATAAGAAGGATTCATGGCTGTTTTGGTGGACCCTTTACCTTACGGTGAGTAAGTTTCATTTTTTAAGACTAGACAGAATCTCCCTTTTGATTCACATACTTAGAATTGTTTACTGAAATACTTGAATACTATTTAGTGCATAACACTTTGTACTGCTTGGAGGAAATAGGGTAACTCAATTCCAGAAAATTTTGAGATTCAAATGCATCTTCCTGCACGAAATGTTGAAAATTGTTTAAGAATGAATTGACATATGCATTTCCAATTAACAATTTCTTAAATGTTGACATCATGAAAGCTAAATGCCTACTAATGTCTTAGATGTTTGGGCTTCTGAATTGGGGAAATTTCATGTTCTAGTTTGCTGTACTCCAGGAGTAAATATCATTATTTGGGCTTTTACTTGTAGGCTGTCGTATGGATCATTCTTGGAATCTTCTCCCTCGTAAGGCTTCAAGCAGATTATGTCCTTGTTGTGGCAGTTTGTCTGTCCCTCAGCATTGCAAATATAGTTGGCTTTACTAAATGCCGCAAAGGTTAGCAAAAGTTTCTGTTAAAACCTTTCTGAATTTACTGTCCTTTTTTTTTTGGCTAACTGCCTCATATTTTTGACTGACAGGATCTTCTCTGAATGTTATCCTGATTAATGGAACTGAAAAACCTTCCATACCGGATATCATTTTGGAATGGCTTTAACATTACAAGGGAACCCCTTTTTTTTTTTTAATTAGCATACTTTTTTTCATCCTCGTGGTGACTAGCACTTGAAGCTAGGGTTTTCAGGTCGCAAACCAACCACCATAAATGGAGGAAATGCATTTAGGAAAGATATGCTAAAACCTGGCTCTTAGGTTCAGAAAAATGTTATTCAGTGCCCCCGATTCACCTTGGTAGTTCCTAATAGATAATGGCTCTTATATGTCTAGGCAGGTATTGCAAAAAAAGTTATTCTACCTGTCTTGGGTAAACATATCAAGTTGTAGACTAGGATTGAATATTCTCCAACTCTTTTCATTTCCCAATTTTATTCTCATCTTTTGTTTTAGTATTAGTTGCACATTAGGATGGTGAAACAAATGCTGAAAATGAAGTTGAGAAAATGAAAGGTTGAGAATGAAATTGGAAAGGAAAAAATTGGGAATATTTTATTGGCATTTTACCCATTTAATGGAACATACGAGAAACTAATTGTCCACAAATACATTGAGTGGGTATGGCAATCAGTCATGTTATGCACTAGAGGTCCCTCTTTAGTTTTACCTCTAGCCTATTGGTATCTGTGATAGGTTGGTATACGAACCTATTTGCATCCCTGACCCATGGGTGTACTATTATTTACTCCCCCTTCTCTCTTGTTGCAGTCTCCCTGTGCCCCAAACCCATAATTGCAATATCCATTCCATGAATAAGTTTTGTAGGTACAAATTTTTGGGTTATTATTAAGTAATTGTATTATGCTGCTCTGATTCATGTTTGAAAAGGGTTTAGATTTATTCATCTTGTGTCAACCCTTTTTTGTCTTTGCAGGTGATTAATGCTCAACTTCATCCCATAAAGTGCTATTAATTGCTTATTATACATGTTACTTTCAGCTAAATCTTAGTAAACAAGATGCAATTGAGAAACCCAAAAGTCTTTAAAACATCTATCTACTAATCAAGAATGGTTGTGACTTACTACACATTGAAGACTTTGACATTTTTTAATGAACTTAGAGAATTTTACTACATTTTAAGTAATGGGTATCCCAGATGTCGATGAGGGTGACAAAACATGAAACACTGCTAGGTTTTGCAATTTGGCAGGTGTTGGTGGGTCCAGACTGGTTTTGTTATGTGTGCGCTACTCAAATACTTGACTGTTTAATAATCTAGTGGGAGTACCTCTTGCCATACCCTTTTTTGGGTACAAATACACTAATCAAGTATCTTATTGTCAAAATCTTATGCCCTTTAATTGATGTACTCTGCCGTTGAGCCTGCAGGATTTGCAAATATGAGTCAAGAGAGAGGTAAATAGATACATTCCATTGCACTGATCGGGGAATCTTCCAAGTAACTAAAGGGTTCGAAGATAAATAGTTTGCCCTGGAGCCAAAAATATCTGAAAAATTCTATTGTGTATAGAAAATGATTGAAGTTGTAATGAGACGAGAAAATTAGAAGCAACTAAGAGTGTTTCAAGGTTTTCCGGTACTCTCCGGTTCAAGTTTGAGGTAAATTATACTGAAAGAAGTACGACTGTGGTCATTTCATCGATGTGACATTTTAATAAGTCAAATTGTTATAATATGGTCAACCCTTAACCCTTAGGCTTTGTTCGTTGGGCTGGAGATTCAGAATTAAAATTGAAATTTTAGGCCTTATTTCAATTCTGTTATCGGCATTAGGCAAATTTGAAATTATATTTCTATGTTCCGATTCTAAGAAATAAGGTAGTTGTCATTTCATAGATGTGACATAATGATAGTGGAATGGCTATAATATGGGTAACCCTTAACTCTTAGTGATACGTGCATGCCGGTGGTTGTTCCTGCAACCCAGAGTAGAAGACGAACGACGAAGAGAGGAGAGGAGAGAAATCTGGAGAGGCAGGGGGAAGGGGAGTTCAGGTAGAGGAAAATAGGGGGAATTGAAGGGAGAAGGGAAGAGGAAACAAGGGGGTGGGGAAATCGAGAGAGAAGACAGAGGATGAATATTACTTTGTTGCAGAACCCCAATTACACAGTAAATTATATAACTAAACCATAGCTGAATCGGTTATGGTGTAACCAAACAGGACTCGTAACATGTAACCGAACAGTAACCGAACAAGACCCGTAATATTGCCCTTTCCATCAAGAAAATCTTGTTCTCAATGTTGAACAAGAGAAAAGTTTGGTAAGATGTTGCCATTGTTATACTGCCGAATGCCAGCTTCAGTGCAAGCTCATCTAGAATCCCACGTTCGACGTAGCTTCTCCTCCCAATTCGTGATCTGCATTGGTCCCACGTGCCTATGTTTCGGTCCACAGATTAATGTATCATCAAGCATTGCCAAGACTGCAGTTAAAGGTTGAGGAATTCTTGTAGCTTTTGGTATCTCCTCCTCAAATAAGTCCTGCTCTTGGTGTTGCAACATCTGGGATGAATGCTGCAATGCCTGGGATGATTGTTTAGCAAACAATGTACTTATTTGCCCAATCCAATCTAACATATAGGACCAAATTACTTTTTTAATCTTGCAACAACCTCTTCTGAAAATTAAGACCTCAGACACCCATCCACAGTCGGCCGTTTCTAGAAAGAATGATGTCATTATAGCCTTTATGCGTTAACAGTCTTACTGCGTCCAAACCTTTGCGCCGTGTGGTCCCGTGCAGGACATAGGACCCTACGGTATTGCTGTTGGCTCTCTCCGGAACCAACTTGAGCACCCCCTGCACACGATGAGCCTGCGTCTGGCAAAGTTTTGATAAAATGACCACACCTTTGCCCGATTGAGTGCGCTTAGCAACAGGATTGAAGGGCAGGAAATGCACCGCTTTGATTCCTGCTCTTGCCTCCTTGGGATTGCCCAACATATTAACAATTGAAGCATCAAGAGCGTCCTGGTTTTCAACCCTGGAAGCTCTAGCAGCTAGTAATACAAGAGTGACCTTATCCACGTTCTTTGGATATATCTCAATCAAGCTTGTGTCAACAGTAAGCTTGTTAAGAGTGAGAGTTCCGGTCTTGTTACTGCAAAGGACATCCATACCTGCCATTTCTTCGATGGCTGTCATCCTCTTGGTGATAGCACCTTGTTCAGTTAAGCGGTGAGATCCAATAGCCATTGTCACAGACAAAACTGTTGGCATGGCAATTGGAATCCCTCCAGTGAGAAGCACTAGCAGATTGTCAATGCCCTGTGCTGGATTGAATACATCCCAATGATCTCTACTAGCATTCCCTCAACAATGGAGCAAATACAGAAGTTACTGATGGCAGTCAACACCTTTTGGAAGTGACCAACTTGATTAGTGCAGTCAACCAAGTGGGCAGCCCTGCCAAAGAAGGTGTGGACACCAGTGGCAATAACAACTGCCTCACTTTCCCCTTGCTTGTAGGTGGAACCAGAGAAAACCTTGTCACCACAGTTATTGGTGAATGGGAGGGATTCACCAGTAAGGGTAGCCTGGTCGATCTTGAGGGGATCACTCTCCAACAGTCGAGCATCGGCTGGGACAATGTCTCCTAGTTTGATGTTGATTACATCTCCGGGTACAAGGATTGCTGCTTCTTCCTTGCTCCATTTTCCGTCTCTCAACACCTTTGTTTTGGGAGCAAGATTTGCCATGAGTGCTGCTGCAGTATTTCCTGCATTGTTTTCTTCAATAAAACTGATAGTTGAGTTGATAAGCAGCATCACAACAATGCCAATGAAGTCTGGATAGTCTGGTGGCTTGCCCCTTCCATTTGCTAAAGCAGTGGTCATGATAGCTGCAGCCTCCATGACCCAAGACAGAGGATTCCACGTGAACCCCAAAAACTTCAGAAATTTACTCTCCTTTTTCTCTTCAAGTTTGTTCTGGCCAAAAATTTTGAGCCTCTTTTGACCTTCCTCTTTTGTCAAACCTTCTTTCGAACACTTGAGTTGTTTGAAAACTTCCTCCACGGGAATAGTTTCTTAGGATATAAGACAAGCTACAACACACGGGTAGTAGAGGCGTTACCAATGTCTATTGCCACCCGTTTCCTCCTGAGCCACTTTCCAGTTGTAATTAGGCTGCCGAAATAATGAAAAAGATCTGGAGGCAGCTTCACCGATACCCCAACCAATTTTGTCCCTCATCGGAGGGATAGATTCCCTTTCCAGCAGTGCGAGCCCTTCATCAGTTAGGGAAAACTTGGCCCACAATGCCGTTAAACAAATGCCCATATTTGGAAAGTCAAGCAAAGCCAACTTAGAATCATTAGTTGCAACATCATTAACATCAAGCTGGTTGAGGAACGTCACATGGAATTTTAGAACACTAGTGGAGTGAGGTGGACTAGTTTGCTTCCACCTGAAGGTTTGGCTAGTTGGAAATGGCGGAGGTAAGGAGAGCTCCTAGTTATCTAAATTTAAGGGTGCCCATCTCTGGATTTGGACCTGGTTTGGTAAGCATCTCACTGTGAAGGTTCGGGTGAGAGAGTTTCCCAAGGCAGCACCACCGTTTTCCTTCTCCGATTCAGATGAGGAGGCATGTTGAAGGAGGGATAGGGTTGATGACGAAGGTTGAGGTGAAATATCAAAGGTGAAAGTCGTGAACGGTGACGGAGTGGGAAAAACTAAGATAATTGCGGACGGTCCGAGTTGTTGTTCGATTCGGTTTAGCGAGGGTGGGATTTCATTTATTGATCGTGGCATTCGTGCCTTAGTGGAAGTATCAGTGGTGATTCGAGCGAATTGTGGTTGTACGGTCGCAGTAATGGAAGGAGTTTCAGGTTGGGGAAAGTGACGGGGTAAGGCTTGGACGGTAACAGTGGGGGAAATTAGAAATGGTGGAGGGTTCGCAGACATACCAGATTTTTGCTTGAGGCTGTGGAACCTTGGAAGGATTTCAACAATGGTTTGCTTAAAATGCTTGGTTGTGGACGAGTTGGCTGTGAATCGTTCTGCTGTGTACTGGAGGGATGCCACGACTTCCTTTATCTCCTTTGAAGGCTGTGCGATAGCAATTTCCGTTTTCTCAGGTAGGTGGAGAGCAATTGTAGCGTTTGGTGGTGATGATAGTTTCCTGTGTAGAGTTTGGGTTGAAGATACGGTAGTGGAATAGTGGTCGAAGATGGGCTGAACACAGCGGTGTTTGGAAGTAGCGGTGAAGGATGGAAAATTACAGATTGGGAAACCATAGTGGATGAAGGATTTACTGACCAGTTTTGATCAATTCGGCTCAGCGATTGACTGATTTCAATAAGGGAGTGATGGACTTGTGCTGTAGTGGAGGTGGTGGTAGCGATTTGTTCAGCCTGTTGGCGGATGATCGTCGTCTGCCGGTGGACGGTCACGACAATGTTCTTCATCTCCTTCGACAGCTGTGCAATGGCAGCTTTGAGCTCCTGCAGTGCTTGTTCTTCGGTCGTCATCACCTTTGCCGTTGTCTCAATGAGAGCACTAATTGATATATGTACGTCGATGGTTGTTCCTGCAACCGAGAGTAGAAGACGAATGACGAAGAGAGGAGGGGAGAGAAATCTGGAGAGGCAGGGGAAAGGGGAGTTCAGGCAGAAGAAAATAGAGGGGAAAGAAGGGAGAAGGGAAAAGGAAACAAGAGAGTGGGGAAATCAAGAGAGAAGATAGAGAGGATGAGAGAGAAGACAGCAAAAGAAGGAAAAGGAATATTACTTTGTTGCAAAACCCCAATTACACGGTACATTATATAACCAAACCTTAACTGAATTGGTTATGGTGTAACCAAATAGTAACCGAATAGGACCTGTAAGATGTAACCGAACAGTAACCGAACAAGACCTGTAACACTTAGGCCCCACCAAATGGCCTAAAATTCAAAATTGAAATTAAATTTTTAGGCTTTATTCCTATTTTGTTATTTGACATCAGACGGATTTAAAAGTTTAATTCTATATTCAAATTCTTTTAAATTGAAAAATAATGTAAGATTGTTCTTTGTGATTTTTAGATATAGAGTAATGAATCATAATTTTAATGTTGAGAATTATTTGTCAATTAGATAATCATTTATTTTTTGAAAATATTAGAAGCCAACCTTTTAATAAAGAGTGATGGGTCCAGTCATGCTAAGGACTAGCCCAAGTTCAAGTTAGGCCCATCTACGAAGTGAGGCCCTGCAAGGATTAGAGTTCGAAAGGCCCAAGCGACATGCCCAGACACGGGAACGCACAGTAGGTTGCTGGAGATAGGAATCGGCTAAGCCTAACAAACAGCCCCTGTAGTGTGACCAATCATAATGGAGGAACCCTCTGGTCTAGCAGCAACAGCTTAGCTAGCGCAAAGGCCGTTGATGCAGATATCTGCCATTAGTGGCCATAATGAACGATCAGAAAAAGCGCTGTTGTTGCTAGGCTATTGCTGCCACTAGCAGGCCTTGACGAATCACCCGTCGGAATGACCAGGTGAATGTCAATAAGGACCATTCGTAGTCGCACCACCACTGTAAGGCGATAATTGACACGTCGGCCATGACCATCCCTGGGACAGTGGCCGGTGAATCTTGGCATAACACTTGTCGCGAGTTTTGGCGCCAACGCCACCGCTACAAAGCATTGCAAATGTCCCTCACCATCATAAGGGAAGAGAAGACCCCGAATCGGCATATAAGAGCTCAGAAAGAACTAAGCTATCTTTCGTCCACGTAACTCTTTCTCCCTCTCCAGTTTGTAAAGTTGTTCTCCATTGAGCGCATCATTGGAGCTTAGCCCTCTGTCAGCTCTCAAAGTCGTTCCTTGTCTAGCGCATCATTGGAGCCTAGCCCTTTGTCAGTTCTCAAAGCTGCTCCCTATCGAGCGCATTCATGGAGCCCAGTCGTCCACAAGCCTCACTTTCTCCCACACAAGTGCATTAACGTATTTTCTAACATCCTCATTATAACTTTCTATCTGCTGGAAAGATTTCTGACTTAAGCGTCAGAGAATTAATTGGGAAGTAAATTTTATCAATTTTCTGACTTCTTGTTCATTATTTGTAGTGTATAGGACCTAGGTTCGTAGAGACGGAGATTGGACCTGTTTAAGTCCAACCCATCGTGGAAGACCCATTGCCTATCTAATCCGTACAACAGCTTGGATTAAAGAGTATTGTCTAAAATATTTTAAAATAAT
>JAODPA010052145.1:0-11523 GCA_025585075.1 Nepenthes mirabilis | reverse complement strand
TCTTTTATTTAAAATTTATAAACCAAATTCTCTGTATTATCATAACCACATTTATCATTAATCCTTCAACTGCAATCTATGAGGAAAGATTTCACAGCACAATCAGCGACAAAACAAATAACCACCGTTGCAGAAGGGGCAAAGCCTCGCCTTTCTTTTCGGCCTTCTTTCTTCAGATGGTATTGCTATTATTATTTCATCTCCTACATCCGCCATGAACATGGTTTTCTCCTTTCGACCCCTTCATCTCCCTCTGATATATCTCATCTATCTTCTTCTGCCCTCTTTGATCGATGGGTACATGGAAAAATAATATAACGAGCGGCGGAGGGGAGACCCACCCATATTTCTCTCTGTCGACGGCGAGGCGGCGAGCAGCCGATTACTGTGATATATCGGAAGATGAAGATAATGTCGACATATCTAAGATGCAGTTGCTGCCATTTCTTCTGAGCCCCCGGAGAAACCTCGCCGGCCGGGTTTTCGGCTCTCTCATGATCTTTTTTCTCGTCACCATGGCCGCCAAGTTCTATCTTCTTAGCAGTTATGATGATCTTCGTGTGATGGAGAGAGGATTCCTCGTTTCCATTTCTGCAACGCAACAAAATGCGGTTTTCGTCAGCAGCTCCAATCTTAATAATGGTGGGATCATTTCGCACCAGTTTCAACCCAAAACTCCGGTCTGTTTTCCTTTTGTCTTTTTCCGTTTACCATGGATTGATTAATCGTGATCAGTGACCATCTTTTTAAAAAAAAACAAAATTATTAAAAATGTACCTAATTTTATCGGTGAAATTTTATTTATGGATAATAATAAGCATATTTTGAGCTATATGAACATACACCTGTTAATTCCTTTTTCAATGATTGATTAAATGAATTAATTCCTTAACATTCTCATTTTTTTTTTTTTTTAAGCATGTCCCGTTATCACCGGTATCCCAAACTGCATATTAGATATGATTCTTAACGTTTTTCTTTAATTAGAAGCAAATAATTCTTTTTCTCCGACGTGATACATATATGAATTCGGGGTCTTGATCAGCGGTTTTATTAACTAAATGACATTCAGTTTTCTAAGATTGGGTCCTATTTTATATCTTCTTTAGAAAATGATCCAAGTTGTCATTTGGTTTCTGAAAATACAGATTCCAGAAATTTGGAGGAAACCAGACAGTGACAGGTACTATAATTGCGTGAATCACACAAAGAAGGAGATGGGTATGTTGTATTCATCAAATTTAATTCATTTATGAATTGATTAATTAGTTAATATTGTAAAGTTTCACCTATTATTTTTCTTATGTTCTTCCTCGTTTGGTTTCCTCTGCCAGAAACTGCAACTGCAGCAAATGGCTACATTCTAGTTCACGCCAATGGCGGATTAAATCAAATGAGAACAGGGGTAAGCACTGTGGTTCATGCCATGCCATCACTTATATTCTGGCATTATATATAACCTTTTTTGAGATAATCACACGTATAGAACCCAGTTCTTCTTCTTCTAAAATACTACAAAATAAGTATATTTCTTTAAATATTGTCTGTGTGCGTAGTAGTTTCCTAATTATGTATGTGATTACTTCCTTGCATATCCCAACCCGAATGCTGTATAAATAACCTCTTTTACAACAATATTTTGAAAAAATAATTCAAAATAATCAGTTATTTTCCACTCTTCTTACATGTTCTTTTCCTCTCTCTCTCTCTCTCTCTCTCTCTCTCTCTTTCTTTTTTTTTTTTTTTTTTATATAAACCCGAAAAATGGTAGATCAGTGATATGGTTGCCATAGCCAAAATCATGAATGCGATTCTAGTCTGCCCCACTTTGGATAACAACTCATTCTGGACAGATCAAAGGTGGTCTTTCCCCCCAAATTATACTGTTTCCAATTTCTGGTACAAATAAAATAACTTTCATAAGTTTATGTATTTATTTTATTTCAGTGATTTTAAGGACATATTCAACTGGACCCACTTTGTTGAAGAATTAAAAGATGACATCAAGATAGTTGATTCCCTCCCACAAAAGTATCATTCCATAAAACCCCTTGTTAAGGCCCCAGTTTCTTGGTCCAAGGTATGAGATTATTTAAGGCTTTTTGGATAAACCGTTCTCTCTCCCCCCCCCCCCCCCACAGATATATATATATATATATATAGTGGTTATTAATGAAGTATCAANCCACAGATATATATATATATATATATAGTGGTTATTAATGAAGTATCAAGATGCAGGCCAATTACTATCGATGGGAGATGACTAAACTCTTGAAGAGGCACAAGGTGTTGAAGTTTAGCCACACGGACGGGCGGCTTGCCAACAACGGTCTCTCAGGTTCGGTTCAAAGGCTAAGGTGCCGAGCAATGTTTCATGCTCTCCGTCACACCGATGAAATCCAAGGGCTTGCAAAAAAATTAGTCACAAGATTGAGAAATAACAGCAACCCTTATATTGCACTCCACTTAAGGTCTAGACCTGTGATTCCTTTCCCTTTTGGTTCTCCTTTTCGTTGCTCTTTTGGCATCTAATTGTTCAGTAGTTTTCATGTGTTATCATATGGTAGTCACTTAGTATAACCTACGGATATGATCCTTCATAGTCCTACTGGGTATGTACAATGTCGGTGGCAAATCTAAATTAATTACAAGAGTCATAATAATTTCACATAAATCTGTTCAAATTCTAGAAAAAAAACTGTTGTGAATTTTGACACTTCAATAAAATTTTACTATAGTTATAATTATACAAATCTAATGCATCTCTCAACACGATAACAAATCTAATTTTAACAGAATTTGATGTATCATTGCACATGTAAACCTTCATAATTGTGCCACATGAAAAGAAAAAAAATTATACCACTCGAGTGGACTGATTTAGGAATTATGCATCAATACAATAAAACTAGAATCTGTTATATGTAGTTATACGATTTCAGCAAGTCTTACTCGTGCGTACGTGCACCACAACTACTATCTTGGAGTTACGTTTGCAAACTTCTCTGAGTTTGCACGTCTAAGTGGTTGTTTTGTGTTGCATTGAAACTGCCTTTCACTTCTATAAAACGTCAAATGCATATGCTGTAATGACTTTTCTAACTAATTGTAGGTATGAGAAGGACATGCTCGCCTTCACTGGCTGCACCCACAACCTCAATTCTTCCGAGGCTAAGGAGCTTAGAAGCATGAGGCTTAAAGTGAGGCATTGGAAGCAGAAAAACATTGATGGTGAATCCCGGAGATTACAAGGATCATGCCCGATGACCCCTAGAGAGGTGGCCGTCTTTCTTGAGGCACTAGGGTACCCAAATACCACCCAGATTTACTTGGTAGCAGGTGAGATTTATGGCCAATATGGGATTGAATCACTCAAGGAGAAGTATCTGAACGTGTTCGATCATTCAACACTAGCCAGCAATGAGGAAATGGCTCCTTTCAGGGACCGGCACAATAAACTCGCAGCCTTAGACTACACGGTTGCTGTCGAGAGTGACATGTTTGCTTACACTTATGACGGGAACATGGCCAAAGCAGTGAGGGGACACCGGATATTTAGGGGATTCAGAAAAACAATCAGCCCGGATAAGTAGGTATCCTACTCGTTTTATTCAGTAAATCAAACTAAGGAACTATACTATTATTGATCATTTTTATTGAACTCTCTGCCATAGACGAAGATTTGTCAAGCTTATAGATCAGTTGGATGAGAAAAAGATATCTTGGGAGGCCTTCTCGTCCAAAGTGAAGAGCTTACATAGAGATAGATATGGGGCACCGACGTTGCGACAAGTAGGACGTTTGCCTCGGCTAGAGGAGAGTTTTTACTCAAATCCGTATCCGGGTTGTATATGTGAGAAGTCCAGATGGTAAACAAGAACGATTCGCACAAACAAACGCTTGATGTATATCTTGAAGATAGATCCATCGCTGCTTATGCAAATGGTGAAGTAGTTTGTTGCCCCTGGAACACATTGAATCAGCGTACGACTACTGCCCCGCTGACTTAACCGCCGGCTGTTCAAGTTTTGATATTGAAAATATAACAGTTTTGGAGAGGAGGTTGGCTGTTTGGGGTCTAGATAAGAGTCCCTTGCCTTGCAACAATAGCTTCCAACATATATAATCTTTTCTCGATCAATTTTAAGCTTGTTATCACACCTTCGGCTAACGTATCTGTACGTATGATTCATCATTTTATATTGTGTATACAAGACATTGAAGGTGGGCCTAGTTTATGCGAAAAGTTCGATTTATATTTTTTTTTTTTGAAAAAAAAAAAAAATTGGGATGTAGACTAAATTGAAAGGTCTAGAGTAAGATAACCACACCAAACAAAAAATAATTACATCATCTAGAAATGATGAAGTATACAATCTGTTGGGTCCCATGTCCTATCCCATGAAGCATGTCCAGGCCCACAAAGCAGATCGCGGCCCATGAGAAGTTCAGAAGCCCACGTGAAATGCTCAGCCCAGCCCAAGAGTCCTAAGGCACGGATCCACGATGGAGGAAGGCAATGGAAACCTGCAGCGCATTAAATGCGTCGCCGGGAACAGGCGGAAAGGCTAGCCAATAGAGGCATGGCTGGCGCAACGCCAACGCCACCTGCTGCCGTCTGCAGGTGGCCAACCAATCCCCGCTTAGGGAAAATCGGGCGTGGTCAACAACGCTCAGCAGCGTGCCTAGCACAGCAACAGGACAGCCGGCGTGATCGGCGGTCCATGACAGCGACCAGCGACGCGATAGCCCAAGTAACGGGCATTTTGGCGCCCGAGAGTCCAACAAGGGGAGGCGTATAAGAACCCTCACACCCCACAGAGAAATGGACTTTTTGGGGGACTTTTTGGCTTTTCGATCAACCCTGGATCTTCTCCAAACATTGCTTCAAGCATCCTTGATCGTCTGCTTCCCTCTTCTCCAACCAAGAACATAAGGGTGACGAGTAAAGATGGAGCACCGTCTCATCCGCTACAGCTAACTCACTCACCACCCCAGCATCCTTTGAGATCACGAGAAAGTCAGCCACTCGTTGCGGTGCACCACGGAAGCCAGGCCTTCCACCACCTGCTCATTGCATTTCTCCACATCACCGCACAAGCACCTCTTACGCTTCACAGCATTTCTCCACACACCCCTTTAGCGTACGCCATTTCCGTTTATTGCGGAAATTTGCTGACTTGAGCGTCGGAGCGGCCTCGGTGGGAGAAATCCTGCCGGACCATTGACCTCTTGTTTGTTGTTTGTGTTGTGCAGGTCCAGGTTCACAGTGACGGAGACCGAACCCTTCTTCCGAAGCAGCCGCACGCTAAGGAATCCGAAGGCTCCCTAATCCGTAAGATAACCGTGGGCCCAGGACGCAACATTGGCGCCGTCTATGGAAAACTGACGATAAGCCAAGTGTCTCTTTCCCATCTAGCAACTGAACAACAGAAAATGGTGAACACCCGAGCACAAGCTAGTGCTCCTGCGATGGAAGTCACCGTCCAAGACGAGGTTCCCCCCGCGGGAAACCAAGCGAACAATCAACCGGAGCCTGACGTCCGCCGCCTGGCCGCGGACATAGATACTCTAAAGGAGATCCTCCTCGCCGTGTGCGCGAACACCGGGACTGCCTGGCCCGGGGCCGCCCCTCCAGCTGCCCAGGCCTCCACCTCCAAGAGAGAAAGGCGTCGAGAGGCCGCTCGCAGGAGGCGAGCTAACCGACTCGACCGCGCAGCAGCCCAGGCTGCACCAAGTGAAGATGGCCAGAACGAGGCGGAAAGCCATCCCGCCGACGACGACAGGGAGGACAGCCCCGAAGGGCGCAACCCCCGTAACTCGCGTGGCAATAGGAGGCCACCCGCCGCAGGCTCCAACGGCGAACGCGCCTCCCAGGCGGAGAGCCGCCACCCCCGACGAGCTCAGACGAACCTCCAGGGCAATACGGAGCTCCGTGACGTCCTCAACGCGCGGAGAGGCTCTACGGACCCGTCGATGGAGGAGAAAGTCAAGGTGCTGTGGGACACCCTGCATAAGGAGAAACCCACGCCCTCCTCCGCTGACCTCCGTAGATCGCCCTTCGCCATGGACTTGCGGACGCAGCCGTTGCCGAGCAAGTTCAAGATGCCGGTCCTGGAGGGATACGACGGAAGCAAGGACCCCATGGACCATCTCAACTGCTTCCGCACCCACCTATCTCTGCAAGGGGCGAGCGAGGCCCTGATGTGCCAGTGCTTTCCCGTCACCCTCAGGGGTGACGCGCTGCTCTGGTTCCACGGCCTCCCCCCGAACTCCATACGCTCGTTTGACGAGCTTGCAGACAGCTTCTTGAGCCAGTTCGCCTCCAGCAGGCGAGAGGAGAGGCATCCCTGGCACCTAGTCCGCCTCCGACAAAGGCAAGATGAAAGCTTGAAGCGGTTTCTGGACCGTTTCATCACTGAGGCAAGGCGGATCCCTCACCTCTCCGACGAGCTGAAACTCAACGCCTTCGTCGCCACTCTGGCGGCAGGGGACTTCTTCAAGCACTTGTCGCACCAGCGCCCTCAGACCTTCCAGGAGGCTGAGACTATTTCTCGGGCGTACATCACGGCCGAAGAGGCCAACGAGGCGAAGCGACCCGAGCGAGTGGACCGGCCCCCGGAAGCCCCCAGAGCTTCTGGCGGAAGAAAGAGGGACAACGACAGTCAGCGCTTCCCGGAGCGCCGAAAGCAGCAGCAGCTCCCACCGGGGCCCAAAAGGGATTACAGCAGGACCTCTCTGACCCCTCTGAACGACAGCCACGCAAACATCCTGATGCAAATTCAGGATGAAAAATTCTTCAAGTGGCCAAAAACGCCCAGGGGTCCCAGCGGCAGTGACCAGACGAAGTACTACCAGTACCACCGCTGTCTGGGGCACTCAACTGAGAACTGCCGCACCCTGCAGCAGGAAATTAAAGATCTGATCCGGCGCGGACACTTGAAGCGGTTCGTGAAGAGCCCGGGGTAGGAACCTGCTCCCTCAGACGGAGAAGCTAGTGAACCTCCAAGAGCCCGCACGGCAGCTGGTGTGGTCCACATGATCTCCTCTGTTGACGCCACGAACGCCAGACGCGGGCAACTGGAGGCAACTTCCAGCAACAAGCGGGCGAAGATAGGGGTTAGGAATGATGTCATTAGCTTTAGTGGCGACGATATGGCTCATGTAACCTCTCCCCACACTGACCCCTTGTTGTATCGGCCCTTGTTTCAGCTGGTGGTGATGACTACCAAGTGAAACGGGTCTTCATCGATAATGGAAGTTCGCAAAATTTGCTGTAACTCACTGCGTTCCTTAAACTCGAATTAAAACGAAGTCAAATGAAAGCAGCAAGCGGACCCTTATACGGCCTGGACAACGAGCCAGTCCCCGTGCAAGGGATAGTTTGGCTGGAGGTCACCATGGGAACCCACCCGCGCTCCATGACACGCGAGCTGGCGTTCCTCGTTGTCGACCTTCCATCCTTGTACAATGCCATATTAGGCAGACCCTTCCTGACCGCCTTCGAGGCCGTGACGTCTATCCCGCACCTAAAGGTGAAATTTCCCACCCCCTGGGGCGTGGGAGAAGTTCTTGGAGACCAAGAAATGGGACGGACCTGCTACCTGTCCCAAATCAACCCCGTGGCGCCATGCAAACCAAGCGAAGACCTGGACCTCCGCGACGAGACGTCGCTTCAACAGGCCCAGTCAGGGGAGGAAACTGAGGCGATCCCGCTCAATCCTTCCGATCCGGAACGATGCGTCAACGTGGGGAGATCCCTTCAACCTGCAGATCGCGACAGGCTGATTACCTTCCTTAGGGCTAACTCCGACGTGTTCGCCTGGGTCCCCGCTGACATGCCCGGGATATCGGTCGAAATCATAGTCCACAAGCTGGGCCTTGATGCGAGCCAAAAATCCATCCGGCAGAAACGGAGGAACCACTCCGTCGAGAAGTTGGTCGCCATTAGGGAAGAAGTGAAGAGGCTCCTGGACGCTGGATTCATCAGAGAAGTCCAGTACCCGAAGTGGCTGTCCAACGTCGTGCTGGTGAAAAAGAGCAGCGGCAAGTGGCGGATGTGTGTCGACTTCACAGACGTGAATAAGGTCTGCCCCAAAGATAGCTTCCCGCTTCCCAGGATCGACCAGCTCGTGGATTCCACGTCTGGGCACGAACTACTGAGCTTCATGGACGCATACTCTGGATAGAACCAGATCCGGATGGACCCAGAAAACGAGGAGCACACCTCGTTCATGACAGATCAAGGGACATATTATTACAAAATGATGCCCTTTGGTCTCAAGAATGCCGGCGCGACCTACCAGCGCCTTGTAAACAAAATATTCGAAACCCAAATCGGGCGTAACGTGGAGGTGTACGTCGACGACATGCTTGTGAAAAGCAAATTCGTGAGCCACCACGTCAATGACCTAGAGGAAACCTTTCAGATCCTCCGACGGCATGGGATGAAGCTCAATCCTATCAAATGCGCATTCGGGGTGACCTCCGGGAAGTTCTTAAGCTTCATTGTATCCCAGCGTGGAATAGAAGCCAATCCAGAGAAGATCAACGCCATACTCGACTTGAACCCTCTGCGAACAATAAAAGAAGTCCAAAAATTGACGGGGCGGATAGCCGCCCTCTCGCGGTTCCTGACCAAGTCAGCCGAGAAATATTTGCCCTTCTTCAAAGCGCTAAGGGGCACCAAATTACACGGGTTCAAATGGAATGAAGAATGTGACGAAGACTTCAGGGAACTGAAGACTTACCTCTCCAGCGCGCCGCTTTTAAGCTTGCCGCGCGAAGGGAAAGATCTCTATCTCTACCTGGCCACATCGGCATCAGCCCTCAGCTCCGTGCTAGTAGCGGAGCACGAAAGCAAGCAACAGCCGGTGTACTACGTAAGCCGGGTGCTGATGGACGTAGAGGCCCGTTATTCACACGCTGAAAGAATGGCGCTCGCGCTTGTCTATGCGGCGCGGAAGCTGCGACCCTACTTCCAGTCTCACCGGATCGTCGTGCTGACGGACCAGCCGCTGAAGTCGATCTTGCAGAAACCAGAGACGTCTGGCCGGTTGGTTAAGTGGGCCGTCGAGCTAGGAGAATTCAACTTAGAATTCCGGCCTCGGCCAGCCGTCAAAGGACAAGCTCTGGCGGACTTTATCGTCGAGGCAGCGACGCCAGCACCAGACGAGGACAGCAATCTGGGAGGTACGGAGCTCAATAATTCACCTGTGTGGACCCTAAACGTAGACGGATCGTCTACCCAGACAGGTAGCGGAGCGGGTATCGTGTTAAGGATGCCCGAGGGCGTGGAAATCATATACTCCGTTACTCTGGCTTTTCTGGCCACGAATAACGTCGCGGAGTACGAGGCCCTCCTTGCGGGCCTACGACTGGCGAGGGAGTGTTCCGCGCGGTCGTTGGTCGTACGTAGTGACTCTGAACTCGTGGTCAATAAGGTGAAGGGGAACTTCGAAGCCGCGAACCCACAACTTGTGAGGTACCTGGCGAAAGTAAGGGCCCTAATCCCTGAGTTCGGTCAATTTGAGATCGAGCATATCCCGAGATCAGATAACGAACGCGCTAACCGATTGGCCTAGGATGCGGTCGCCAGAACTGTAGAGCAGTACGCAAGGGAGCCCAGGGAAGTCCTGAACGTACCCAGCATCGACGCCGAAGACAAAGAAGTCCTTCATGTCAACACGAGGGACAACTAGATGATGCCCTACGTAAGGTTCCTGACTGAAGAAGCTTTGCCAGAAGACATCAACGAAGCCAAGCGAATCAAAAAGACAGCGGGGTGGTACACGGTCCTAAATGGGAGACTATACAGGCGTGGATACTCCACCCCCCTCCTGAAGTGCCTTACTCCGGAGGAAGCCGACTACGCGTTGGCAGAAGTACACTTGGGGCTGTGCGGATCACACATTGGCGGGAAGAACCTAGCGTTCAACGTCATGCGACAAGGGTTCTACTGGCCCACCATGAAGCGAGACGCTATGGAGTTCGTCCGCAAGTGTGAAAGTTGCCAGGTCCATGGCAACATGACGCACCAGCCGCACACCGAGCTGCACTATCTCCAATCCCCATGGCCGTTCGCACAATGGGGGCTCGACATACTCGGACCCCTTCCAATGGCTGCCGGACAGAGAAAATTCTTGATCGTTGGCATCGACTACTTCACAAAATGGGTGGAAGCCGTCCCACTCGCAAAGATCACAGAACAAAACGCGACGGAGTTCCTCCGTCAAGGCATTGTTTGCCGCTTTGGGATTCCTGAGGTTGTAGTGACCGATAACGGAACCCAATTCACCGGCAAACGCTTCACGAAGTACTGCCGCGACCTCCGCATTAAGCTGGTGCACACGTCCGTGGCGCACCCTCAAGCAAACGGACAGGTCGAAGTCACCAACCGCACACTGCTGCACGGGTTGAAAACCAGGTTGGAAGACGCAGGGGGCTCCTGGACTGAGGAGCTACCATCGGTGCTATGGTCCTATCGAACAACCGCGAGAGAGCCAACAAGGGAGACGCCCTTCAACCTTTGCTTTGGGGCTGAGGCTGTGGTACCCGTGGAAATGGGAATGCCAAGCCTGCGGATCGAATGCTTCGACCCAGCCACCAATGAACGAAGGCTACGGGAAAGTCTGGACTTGCTCTCGGAAGTTCGAGACGCCGCACGACTCAGAACCGCGGCCTACCAACAGCGAGTCGCACGGTACTACAACAAGCGAGTGAAGGCACGCCCGCTGGAAGTTGGAGATCTGGTCCTCCGGAGCGTAGAGGCGGCGGGAAAGATCGCAAATAGGAACAAACTCTCCCCTGGGTGGGAAGGGCCGTTCCTCGTCTCCGCAATCCTCCGGAGCGGAGCGTACAAGCTATGCGCCCAGAACGGCAAACTGGTCCCACGGACCTGGAACGCCGCCAACTTAAGAAAATACTATCAGTGATGCAACTCTGACTCAGGTAAGTCACACACGCATGCATCATAACGAGTGCTTGAACATGGGTTTTATCTTTGATTAGCATAATTGCTTTATCATCCTGCATATTCATTTGTGTGAGTTAATGTCATGCATTGCATTCTTAAATCAAACGACCTAGACTGCCCCTAAGTCGGGAGGACAAGCGTCCGTCCGTAAAACCAGTCCTTGGCTCAGCGCCAGGCGGTCCAAAGCAGACCGTCCCAGGACTCCGTCCTCACGCCAGGTGGCCTGGGGACGGCTTTACTCACTATGGCTCCGCGCCAAGAGGCCCCAGCGGCCACCCAGAGACTAAGCCCCGTGCTAGGCAGCCTGGAGGCATCCAGCCGTAGGCTGGGACAAAGGATCCAGGCGATCCATTCCAAAGGCTACGCGCCAACGACCCGTGCGGTCAAAGCATTAGGCCTGGGGGCCCCCTGAGTCCCCACTGTACGGCCAACAAAACCTTAGGGGGCAAAGAATCGCAGGCGTGCGGCGACCTTCTCCAACAGAAGAGAGCACCCTCAGTCTACAATGGTCGTGGGCTAGGACCTCAACTTGGTGATTATAACGC
>JAODPA010052134.1:0-72716 GCA_025585075.1 Nepenthes mirabilis | reverse complement strand
TATATAGACAAAATAGAGGTGATTCAGACCAATTCCAAAGTCGATATCCAATCCAAGTCAAAATCTAAATCCAATACCCGATCAGCTTGTAATTTGGGACAAAATCTAATGGTCGGATGATCTAATAGCGTGCGCAGAAATCAAAATAGTACCGCGGCAGATATTTTAAAGGCTCAGATCAAAACATATAATCAAAATCGTTGTATGAAATATACCAAGACCCAATTGAAGGCAAAATTGACAAATCTCAAATCTAAATCTAAAATCCAAATCCAAATCAAACTCCAACATAAATCAATGTGAAAATATAAATTATACACCAAATTTAAATTCTGATTATTTAAAAACTAGTTTAAGAAGGATTACACATAATTCTAGTAACCTTAAGCCAAAATTCATGTATTCTATACCCATAGATAAGGTTACTCACTATATTTTACCACCAGCAACTCTAAATATATTTCTCAAACTTGTCAAATATATTAGGACGTTTGAATATATTCTAAGATCAAGTCAAATTCTTTAAATGGGAAGGGTCACTATTCCAAATATTTTCTGCCAGTGAAAAGAAATTTCTAAATAAATCTCCCCGTTGGGAGTTGATCAGAGTGCCCAATTTCCAAATCCAAATGTAATGACAACAACTCAGCTCATGCATGTTAAAATGCACAACTTATATAAAGTTCGTGTATATTTTCGTTACAAATACTGATATAAATATACACCGAGTCTAATAAATTTTTTAAATTTCTAAAAAATAATAAATTCCTAAAATTATAAAATCCATATTGAAAACCCCCAAAATAATCTAATAAACTGCACATACATGTCCAGAATAAATAAAATGGTTATACAAAAATTCATACAGTATTGAAAACACATCAGATGCGAAATCAGACCAAAGTGGAGGTTTACAGATATTTATTTTGACCTCATACTTTACAAATTTGAAGAAATGATGTTCAAAAGTGGCCAAACGGCACCTCTCTCTCTCCTGTCGGCCCGCGGCCCTTTCTCTCTCCTCCCTTCTTCTCTCCGTCGAGCACGCTTTTGCCTCTCTCTCTCCACCATCGTCGGCAACGGCTCCGGCTTCGACACAGACAATGGCGGTGGGCACGATGGCAGCAACCCGACGACAGACAGGTGTGGATGGCGGCATCACCCACTGCGGCTTCTATCTCTCCTTCAGCCGCAACCCTAAAAAGAAAACTCAAAAAGTATTATATGTGTAATCGGCTACTATTTTATAGTAATTCATTCGAAATTTATCAAGTAATTTTTTTTCTTATTGATAATAATTTTTATATTAAATATTATTGTATAATTTGTATACTTTGGTTGCATGATTTTATTTTTTGTACTTTCACGATATTTGGTAGCTAACAATTGATGAAAAACTTAAAAATTTATTTTTACTATACTGATTGTATGCATGTTTTTATTCATTAAAAATCTCAATAAATAGCTTCAGATGGTAGATTTTTTTGGGTTGTAAAAACTATAGTTTGATGGTTTCACAGTCAAAGTACTTGTTATTGTACATTAAATAATTTAACAGATAAAATTATTTTAATCTTTGGTAAAAAAGAACGAGAAATGTTTTGATCCGAGAAAAATTGTGAAAGTATAATGAAAGAAGAAGGACAAGCCAAAGAAAATGAAGAATGATGAGTAATTAGATATAAAAAATTTGACAAATTATATAATCAAATTATATATTGCCAATAATAATCTTTAAGAAAACAATGGTTTGTTAGTTTTAGTGAACACTTGGATGACGATGGGAGACCAATACAAGTCTAAATCCTCAATATCGATATTATATGAGGAAAAACAGTTCTATAGCCTTCAGTTATTGAAAGGGAGAAGTTTCAAGAAATAATTTGATGAGTTCAACCAGGTCTTGATACAAATGTCGATACTTAATGAAAATATCAATAATAAAAACAATGCGTTTGTATTGCTAGCTTCTTTGTCGGCTTTGTACAATTATGGTCTCACAAAGCTATTATTCAAAAAGGACATGTTCAACTTTAATAAAATTATCATTTCTTTGCTCCTGTACAAGTATAAGTGGAAGGAAGAAGATGAGGTTTTGAGAGAGTTGAGTTTTTTGTGTCCACTTGAGCATGCGTCACAGAAACATTGTGTATCCTTTAGGTGACCTATTAATTGAATGTGAATCTTATAAATGACCCAAAATTCAATATATTAGCACTCCGTTCGAGGAAAGGAAAACATGAAAGCGTGGGAGAGAAATCAGGTTTCAAGCTGATAGTAACAATGGTATTCTCATAAAAAGGCCATAATTTGTGTTGATCAAAACTTTGTACAATATCAAGGGCTCATCGAGGATCAACGAACCGATAAATGAGAGGGAAGTGTTAAACTTTCAGTACTCGATGTAAAATTTATTCATCAAATAGTTTAGGTATCAATCAATTGATTCTATATTAGGAGAAAAAATACAACAAAAAAAAAACTTACAACACGCGAGTGGTTAAGCAAAAATTAACAGTTCTAAACACGCTTACAAGTTTAAGGCAAAATCATAGAACTTAACTTCCCATGAGGCTTACGGATTATCATCATGATGGTATAGGGGAAAGCAAGAATGACGTCTCCCCTTACTACTCAAAATTGAGAGAAATAGTGACTGTATCTTCCCAATCTCAATCAGAATTTAGAGTAATAATGACAACTCTTAAAAAGCTGTAAGTTTCCTACCAAAGGGACATTCCTAAAACTTTCAAGGAACTTTTAAAAATTGGTCTTTAGTAATTCAAAGGATAAGGAAATTCCTAGCCAAAAAAAAAAAAAAAAAAAAAGGAGATCAAAGAGCTTTCTAGAAATAATACTTTTATAGACAAAGGTCTCCACAAGCATGCTTTTTTGTTATTTCTAAAGGACGATTAGAAATTCATTTAAATCCATGAAAATAATTCTAATCCTGGTGAAGAGAAATTCGAGCATGTAGTCCAAACGATAGACCTCTATCTTATTGGGTTTCGAGTCACTCCCATATATATTCATATCAATTCGACGTGTCGTTCAGTTGTCCGAATGAAAATGCATGGGTATTGTAATAATATAGAATGTTATAATTTTTATGCGAGCGGCCAGCGCATGAGCACCAATTTCAAAGGAAGAGTGCTCGAGAAGCACCCACTGAACGACCCATGATTTTTCTTTCTCATTTCGAAAAGAGTTTTCTATATAAAATCGTGTATTCTTCATTGTGTATGATCGTTATTATTTGCTCATTGTGTATTGTCAAATATTTTTTGACGATTCAAATAAGTGGGTTGCATCCCAATATTTTTTTCTTATTTATTTTCTTTAGTAAGAGATTAAGCACTTTTTTACTATAATATTTTAATCATTTTGAAGCCTCATCTAGATTAATTTACCCTAAATTATATACTATAATACTCTTTACATCACTTTGCTTTTAAAGTTTTTGGTGTCAGCATTGACTTAAATTTCAAAAATGTTTCTCCCAAGAAAAAATCGAAGGGTCGTTTAATTTGCCGTATTTGTTGCGGTGCTAAGAGATTTGTGGTCAGAAGCCAAAACTTCTTCCAACTTGAGTTAACAGTTTTTTGGTTGAATCTTTACACCGGATTTCATATTTTTAATGGGTTGAAGTGCTTTTGTCTAATTTAATATTTTTTATTTTTTATTTTTCCTTATATATTATCCTATTGTTGTTGATATTATTTTGTTTCCATCGTTTCAAAGATTTAAGCCGTCTAGAATATAAAATTTACGATTATTTCTAAATTCCGGGGGAATAATAGTGGAGGAGAGGCCATGACCTAGCTACCGCCGTCAGGATTGAATGTTTTTGATGCAGCCATATTTTCTTGTTAAAAATAATTAACAAGTGCGCACAAGCACGAGCGAGCGGGAGAGCAACAGCAAGTGGAGCAGAGAGCGAGTAGGCATCCATGGCAGCGGTAGCAGTAGGCTGCTACTGTGCGATTGAGCTTAAGCCTTCTCCATTTATCCGCCAGTTCCCGGCTCTTCACGTAAGCAATCCTTCAAGTTCCTCGCTCTCGTTTGTGTCTTTGGTTTCCGTGAATTTTCTTTGATTTTCGGTTGTGCGAAACAACCAATGTTTTCCTTTAGTAATCTAATCGGATGAGAGCGCATATCGGCATAGCCTATGGATATTGGAGTATTAATTTGTAATTTTAAGATGAAAATGATACCCATTTCCCATGTAAAAGGCTTGTGCGTGAGGCTTCACGTCGTTGGTAGGATAAGGTTAGAAGTACCATTTTGATGAATACCATGTCAAGCATTGACAAGCAACCACCCATACCAAAAGCTTGAATTTTTAGGTGAGGGCCATAAATAGGTTTGTGCTCTAATTATCTGATTTTTCTCAAGCAACTCTAACACGTGACAATTTATTTATTTTGATCTTTTATTAGTCTCATCGTGGATTGAGCGGGTCTAGTATTAATTCATTTTTACAAGAAATATGAAGACTGCAACTCATGAGGCTTATCCATGAGATAGTTTTTATTTGCATTCACAACATTTGAAAGAGCAGCTAAATCAATCCAACAAAAGTATAGAAACTGATGGGTCTAGCTATAAACAGTAAGATCCGGACCAAAATGTTTGAATTGGGATTGTCAGAGCAGGCACAGTTGTCAGAGCGGCAGATTGTCAGAACAACCTGTCCTGTCAGAGATGGTTTATCACTTGATCGATTGTCAGCAAGCCAGTTTATCAAAAGGGAAGGCACCAAAGGCAAACTATACAAAAAGGCTGTTCTGTCAAAGGATCTGTGTTGTCATTCCGGACAAAATGCCAATTTGGCTTAGACTATTGACCAAAGTCAAAGACGCCCACGTGCCTCACTCCACGTCAATATAGATCAAGACAAGTCCATTGAGGAGCTTGGCATATGGAAAGTTAATCAAAAGAGCTCACAAAGTCAAAGATCTTCTAGACATTCGTTCAGATTCCAAAATAAAAAAATCGTGGCATCATATTAAGACAATTTTTAGCTAAACCGTCATCAAAACTTTCAAAAGACATCTAGAGTTGCCAAAGAGGGAAGAAAATGATATGCTTATCATGAACAGTTACAAAGACTAAATAAATATTTAATTTAATTTGCCTATCGCTCTAAATAACTGAGGCTAAGTGGTTATATAGTAAGCGCTCATCATAGTTAATGGCTTGAGGAATGTTACTAAACCGCCTTTAGTATAGGTCCAACAACTCTATAAATATAAGCACCTTTAGCACAGAAAGAGACATCTTTTGCATCTACTGCATCATTTGCTTTCCTGAGTACTCATTTATGTTTGAATCACTCCATAAATACTTGTTCAAATACAAGTCTTGCTATACTTAACCTGCACAACAATGTTTGGAGCATGTCTTCCAAGTGACCCCTACGTTAAAAAAATTCTTATGGAACACTGTCTTCCAGTATCCTGTATCCTCTCATATTGCTTACTTCTTAGTTGGTTTAGTGTTGAGGATAAATTGAGAAGGTATTCCTATATCTTTAAATTCTTGTTTTGATTTGTGGTATGTAATATCCAAATTAAAAGCACAAAAAAGCCCAATTAGGAATCCCTTGGGCCGAATCCTGATTTATGATATATATCAAAAACTATTGGATGCACAATCCTACTATTCTGGTACTAGAGTAATCACATTCTAACGTGGTATAGATGGTGTAATAATCCGAACCTGAGTCACTCGATCCGATTTAGACTGGCCACGAAAAAACTCAAATTTTCAATTATCCTCATAAATCCAACATAATAATTATAATTCTTATAATAAATTTTTTTGAGATAATGAATATATACAATATTATTATCCTACCAATACAGCCACAATAACATATCCAAATAAAATCTCGATCGATGAACTGTCTCTAGAATTTCTTCTCATGAGCCTCTATCTCTACTATCTTCTCTATCTCGAGTATCTGTAGCCAAGATAGGATCCCATAATCCGCACTATATAATTAACTTAATTTGGAGTCAAGAAAATATATAGGTGAGTCAAAACCCAATAAATGATAATAATAAAAAATGCTATATAACAATAATAATCTCGGATACCAATTATAAAAGTTTCAACATCACTCTAACCATCTCCTATATCCGAGAAAATTACAATATGTCGTAAATACGACTCTAAGCAAGATAGGCAATACCTGACCCATATACCACAAAGATAATAAGAGTATCAATAAATAATGGGAATCCCCTGAAATCAGATATCACGAATGACTGGGGATTCCCCTGGTTCGAATAACAGTGTGAACGAGTTGAACATTAAACAATAATAACAATACAAATTCCATTGAATTCGGATAGCTTAACAATTTGATACATGGATTCTACCGAATATAATTTGTGGATTCCACCGACTCCCGAACCCGAGAGGTATGAACAATGACGAAATACTACAATGAATCTCTTTGGACCTTATTCTGACACCGTAAATCAAATGTCGCGTATTTACGCCCCCAACAGCTGGGTAAGTGAAACTAGGTTATCCATAGTATCCCACTACCCCTACAATCCTCCCAAAGGCTATACCGGTAGCATGCCGATACCATCTGTGATACTCTTCGCCAAATGATATCTCAGATATCATCTCCTACTATGGTCACATGGCTATAAGTAACCCTCCACAATAAACAATATACCTCATTATCACCATGATACGAAAATCAGTATCGGACAAGTATAGACCACGCTAAGGTGTCGTAACTTCCCATTCGACTAGATACCTTATTGTTTTCGTACGCTTTCCTTAATATTGACCGTAAAAAGCCAATAATTCCAATTACTTACACGATCAAGTAAAACGCAAAGAAGGCTTTGCAATTACAATGATAGAATTGTTATTCGGTACTGACAGGGACCGTACTCACGCCATTAAATCCAACACAAAGGAATTTATCACGGGACAATGAAAGAATAAATGAGAACCGAAAAATATCTATTTGATTTTATACTCGATCATAATCGGCCCTGCCGGTATATCAAATATCATTCCTAAGGTCACAAATATTCTCAATTTTTTTATCGTTATCAAATTAACCCACAAATCTCATCTTATTTAACTATCCCGATTAATTCTACAAAAAATCCAATTGAATAATAATTATCGACAACTTTCCCTTTAATCAAATAATTATTTCAATATATAAACACGTACATCACTTATANGACTAATTTGTTAACTCAGTACAAGTTTAAACTTTATAAGCAAAAAAATTAAAACTTATTAGAGAAGAGTTTCTCAGATAATATATGTTCAGCATTTTTGGAAGATAGTCTAATTGACTATTGTTTTATTTGAATTATTTAATTGATAAAAATCTAAACATTATATTAAAAGAAAGAAATATATGTTAAATATGTACTTTGAGAAAATAAAATTTTGGGGAAGGGAACAGAAGAACTCTATGCGCAAGGTCAATATAAACTCCTACCACATAGCGGGTCCGCACAAGCGCGAGCGAGCGGGAGAGCAACAGCGAGTGAAGCAGAGAGCGAGTACGCATCCATGGCAGCGGTAGCAGTGGGCTGCTACTGTGCGATTGAGCTTAAGCCTTCTCCATTTATCGGCCAGTTCCCGGCTCTTCACGTAAGCAATCCTTCAAGTTCCTCGCTCTCGTTCGTGTCTTTGGTTTCCGTGATTTTTCTTTGATTTTCGGTTATGCGAGACAACCAATGTTTTCCTTTCGTAATCTAATCGGATGAGAGCGCATATCGGCATAGCCTATGGATATTGGAGTATTAATTTGTAATTTTAAGATGAAAATGATACCCATTTCCGATGTAAAAGGCTTGTGCATGAGGCTTCACGTCGTGGGTAGGATAAGGTTAGAAGTACCATTTTGATGAATACCATGTCAAGCATTGACAAGCAACCACCCATCCCAAAAGCTTGAATTTTTAGATTAGGACCATAAATAGGTTTGTGCTCTAATTATCTGGTTTTTCTTAAGCAACTCTAACACGTGACAATTTATTTATTTTGATCTTTTATTAGTCTCATCATGAATTAAGCGTGGCTAGTATTAATACATTTTTACAAGAAATATGAAGACTGCAACTGGTGAGGCTTATCCATGAGATAGTTTTTATTTGCATTCACAACATTTGAAAGAGCAGCTAAATCAATCCAACAAAAGTATAGAAACTGATGGGTCTAGCTATAAACAGTAAGATCCGGACCCAAATGTTTGAATCGGGATTGTCAGAGCAGGCACAGTTGTCAGAGTGGCAGATTGTCAGAACAATCTGTCCTGTCAGAGATGGTTTGTCACTTGATCGGTTGTCAGCAAGCCAGTTTGTCAGAAGGGAAGGCACCAAAGGCAGACTCTACAAAAAGGCTGTTCTGTCAAAGGATCTGTGTTGTCATTTCAGACAAAATGCCAATTTGGCTTAGACTATTGACCAAAGTCAAAGGCCCACGTGCCTCATGCCACGTCAATATAGACCAAGACAAGTCCATTGAGGAGCTCGGCATGTGGAAAGTTAATCAAAAGAGCTCACAAAGTCAAAGATCTTCTAGACATTCATTCAGATTCCAAAATCAAAAAATCGTGGCATGATATTAAGACATGTTTTAGCTAAACCGTCGTCAGGACTTCCAAAAGCTATCTAGAGTTGCCAAAGAGGGAAGAAAATGACATGCGTATCAAGAACAGTTACAAAGACTGAATAAATACTTAATTTAATTTGCCAATCGCTCTGAATAACTAAGGCTAAGTGGTTATATAGTAAGCGCTCATCTTAGTTAATGGCTTGAGGAAGGTTACTAAACCGCCTTTAGTATAGGTCCAACAACTCTATAAATATAAGCACCTTTAGCATAGAAAGAGACATCTTTTGCGTCTACTGCATCATTTGCTTTCCAGAGTACTCATTTATGTTTGAATCACTCCATAAATACTTGTTCAAATACAAGTCCTGCTATACTTGACCTGCACAACAATGTTAGGAGCCTGTCCTCCAAGTGACCCCTACGTTACAAAAAATCTCATGGAACACTGTCTTCCAGTATCCTGTATCCTCTCATATTGCTTGCTTCTTAGTTGGTTTAGTGTTGAGGATAAATTGAGAAGGTATTCCTATATCTTTAAATTCTTGTTTTGATTTGTGGTATGTAAGATCCAAATTAGAAGCACAAAAAAGCCCAATTAGGAATCCTTTGGGCCGAATCCCATTTTATGATATATATCAAAAACTATTGGATGCACAATCCTACTGTTCTGGTACTAGAGTAATCACATTCTAACATGGTATAGATGGTACCAGCGTTTAATGCTAGATTGGCTTTTCAAGAAAACCAAGAAATGGATAATTTTTTCAAGTCCACAATCAGATAAATGCCCCACATTTTGTCCCCTTAACTTGTATCATCATTTATGGAACATAATCACTCAGTTTTATTCCTCTAATCTTCTAAATTTACACATCCACTATCAAGTGCTTCGACAGGGCTTTGTCTATTACTCACCCCAATACATTTCTCATTTGAGCCTAAAGTAAACAAAATGCTGACAAAGAAGAAAAAGATGGTAAAAGCGGGACGATAAACCCAATCTAATTAATGATTCACTTGGCACTTTTGGGCTCGAAAGGAGTTAAGGGGAAACTAAGAAGATGATAGTGTTGGAATATGCTGGTAAAGTAACATAAAAATTTAGGATGCTTGTGGGTCTGTCATGAAAGAGGGAAAAAAGATTTTCCTGGATATAAATAATTGGGTAAGAAGATCAATTCATCTATTCCGTGAAATATCTTGAATTTGAAAGTATATGGTGCCAAAAGTATTGAAAGGACTTGAATTTACCTTTCTTAGTTTATTATATTAAATCCATTGAAATCCATTGGCTGTCTTCATTCAAGTTTTCTTGAAATGTATATTGATTTGTTAGCTAATTTTATGGTTTTGCACGAGTATGTATTGGACTTGCTTGTGTTTCACAATGGTGTCATCATGGATGTTTGCATCATAATCGTACGAGTTTGAGACTTTGATTATATTTTCTCTTCCTTTTTTCATTTTTTTTTTCATTTTTTTTTGTTTGTTTTGGTGTGGGAAGGGACTCATAGGAGTAATCCGGAGGGGATTAAAAACTAAAATTTCAACTTTTCTGCTGTTGTGCTATCTTTTGTTATTTTCTTTGTGCTTTAGAAGGTTAGAGGGAGTTATACCATATATCGAATACACGGTGCAACTTGTACGACAACTGTTAACAATACGGACATGATGCTGTGGAGACTTACAATTGCTAACAATATGCTCATGACAATGTGACATTGAGATATCGTGACACCTTGATAAAGAACTATGAATTATAATGGTGGCTAAATCTGTTGCTAGATAGAAAAACATATTAAAAGCCACCTAAATTCTGCTACAAATCAGGATTCTTTTTACATAAAGGCAGTAGGTTTGATTAGTAGTATTATTCTATCAGCTTTTCTTTCCAGCAGTTCTTGAAAATATTCTGTCGTTTTACTAGGTGTCTTTTTGTTGATTCTTATTGAACTAAAATATATTGGCTTGACAATAAGTTGATTTGATAGTACTGTGCACCCCATGTATTTAGCATCACATTGCTGAAACCACAAAAAAAAAAAGAAAAAAAAAAAAAGAAAAAAAAAAGAGATGCCTCAATATGGAAACAGTTGTTATATATAGTCACGATTTCATAGATATAAATAAGAAATGGGAGATGCACTATTCAATTAGGTGTCCTTGATTTATTGATTGTAAATTTTTCTCCCACTGAACCTATTGAAATGTGAATATGAATGATTTATTGCTTATAGGGAAAACCAACATATCAACAAGATCATTGGCATGGATTTCAGAGATCCAGAATTAGTGCTTTATTTTGGAGAACCAAGAAGAGAGTGGAGTCACCTGATGCGGGTATTTCACTGGGGGATTTCTTTCTGACAGGTTCAGGCTCAGAGGTGCTTATTTGTCGCTCTTTTGGCTATGGTGATATATATTTTTTAGGTTACTTTGCAAATACATTAGATTGACATTATGCCATTCTAATTCCATCTTATGGCTTGCAGGGCTCCTCAAAAAAGTCATTTGTACCCAAGAAGATATCACTTTCAACAATTTCTTCTATCTCAGAAGTTTCATCAGAAGATTGGGATGCATGTGTTCTAGATTCTGGTGGTCCTGACAAGTTCAATCCGTTTCTTACTCATGGATTTCTCTCTAGTTTAGAGGAATCAGGTTGTTCTGTTCAGGTTTGATTTCATTGCTACTTCTTGTTTTCTCATGACATTGGTTCCTTACTGATTACTTAAAATTGGATTCATATTACATGTAAAATGGTAGAGAATCCTTGTCATTTTGTGGTGCTTCAGCTTTATGAGTTGTATTTGTTGCATGCTATTGCTTCTAGACTCTATTGATTATTAGTAATCGTAGTTTTAAGTGGCATTTTTGGGTTCATTGCATCCCATCACAGGTGTTTCATAATGGTAATGCTGACCTCGATTGTTTATAGTTAGCAAAGCCTAGAGGCCCTACGTCAAAGAGGTGTGAGCATTTAAGTAATAGACGACAATTCTAAGACATTAAGGAACTTTGATTATTATTATTATTAATTTTTTTGATAATCTGGAATGTGTTTTATCATAAAATGTTATTTTCAAGTATGTATACTTGAATTTTATCATGTGTGACTTAGATACTTAATTTATATGCTAATCTTAATTCATAAATATCTCACATTTATATTGTCATAAATAGTAAACATCATGTTAAACATATAAATAACTATGAAAACATGAACATATATGAAGAAATTATGTAGTAAACAAAACAATGAATCATGTGTAAAGCAAGTAAATTTCAACCAATAAAAGAAAAGCTAATTGTAAGTTCTAACAATTTTTAAGATAACCAAACTTCTCTTCTTTTGTATTTAGCTAACAGTTCTTTATAGTGTGTTGGGAATCACTATTGTGGTGTTATAAATTATCTTCCGTTCATTAATGTTATTTAGTTATGTTAGGTCTGTTTCAATTTTTCTTTCAGAAATGTTGGACCATGTTTCAATTTCAAGTAAATACACTGTAGTCTAAGGGGCACTATTAATTGATGCGTTTGTCAAAGAACTGAAGCCTCCCTTGTACTTTCTCTGGTTTTCGGCCTTCTCGATGAACATGTACTGTTGTCTTTCATCATATGTTTCTTACACTTTTCAATATAACTAGTAGCTATGAGGCTTAAAGTCCCACGATCATCTTGATTATGCTCCTAAAATTGTTCCAGGAGACTGGATGGTTGACCATGCACTTAATTGCCAAGGATGAAGTTAGCAATATTCTCGGCGTTGTTCCACTATATCTTAAGAGGTATTTCACAGGCCTTGAAATTTTCAAAACATTATTGTTATATGTTATTATGACGTCTCTTTCCTTTAGTTTTATAATTTATGTATATTAACACTGGTCATGTCTCTTCAACAATTGGGTGCAGCCACTCTTTTGGCGAATATGTTTTTGATCATTCTTGGGCAGATGCCTTCTATAGTTATGGTTCAAGCTATTATCCGAAATTACAATGTTGTGTACCTTTTACTCCTGTTACTGGTCAAAGAATCATAATACGTAATATGCCCTGCAAAGATGAAGTTTTTAACATCTTGGTATCTGCGCTAAAGGATCTCACTATGAAGGTACTTGATGTGTTTCTGGATTTGCTATTTAGTAACAATAATTTTGTTATATGAAAAATGTGTATTCTTGATGTGTTTCTAGATTTGCTATTTCGTAACAATAATTTTGTCATATGAGAAGTATGTGTATTCTTGTATTTGTTATTCGAGAATGTTCTCTGGATGTGGACCATCTTTTTGCGAATTTGAAATTTCACTCAATTTGACAATAAGAAAAACAAGCATAACATAGAGTTACGTAAATCTACATATTATGATTTTGCTTCAGTTGTTTCAGGGGTCTCTTCATTCCAAATGTCTTTTGTTTTCTTTTACCCTTAGTTGTATACTTGTTTTGTACATACTAAATTGTATAGTCCTTTAGATCATCAAACACATGCTATAGGTGTGTGCTTGTGATAATATTTTAAATTACCATAGTTTGTTTTGGTTTTACCTCTTTTTCCTAGTTGGTTTAGTTTGGAAGAAAAATTCAATAAAGCGACAGGAGGTTTTAGCTATGAGAGGGTGGATAGAATTGTGGTGAAAACATTTTTGCCATTTCACCTTTTGTCTTAGGCTCACAAAACAAAATTGTGGTCGTAGGTGGTGACGATTAATCATGCGTTGCAAATGTTGCTTAGCGCACTGCCATCGTCTCCTTGTGTGTGTGCATGTGTTTATGGTTTTCGATTGGGAGAAAGCAAACCTTTATAGTAAAAAGTAAACTCTTTTTCTTCTATCTTTACTTTATATGTTTGCCATATTTCATAAAGTTTATTTCACATTTAAATGAGCTTAGATCCATTGGCACCTAATGTTGAATTTCCTTTATGGTGTCCATGACTAAGAACATAATACCTATATAATAAACTCTATGAAGCATGGCATAGATTTACAATAGAAATAAAATTTAAAAATGGTTCATGGTATGGTCCAGTTGTTTGAAAATAGGAAGTTAGGGTGAACCGTTTACCGTTTGCTGAGGGAGGTAATTTTTTGTTTATTAGACCATATTGCAAATCAGGTTTGGTCTATTTTGTTTAGACGGTTTAATGCATGGCCTGTCCTTTCTTGGGGTATGGGTTGGTGAGGGAGATAATTTTTTAATATTTGTTTGAATCTTGCCGTACTAATCACAATGTACCTCCTTATTAACATAAAAATGATTCTTTTTTTAGGTTTTCTTATTTTCATGTATAGATAGATCATTTATTACTCTAAAGGAAGGCTTCATTATACTTGGAGAGTGGAGAACCTAAAAGGCTACAGCAGTTCAATCAAAGAGTAATACTGCGAGCAAGAAGTCAAGAATTGTAGAACCATGCAGTCAATGTTATCAGGGACAAGAAAGTTCTTTTCTCTCAACACTCACATTGTGTGTTTGATAATTGATTGAGCGCCCGATCAAAAGAGTAGATGAACCCTAAGATGAGTGTAAAAAAATGTAAAATGCATTGTGCAGTTTTTTTTTTTTTTTTTTGGTATTTTGTGTGGCCCATTGAGGCTAACTATGGAGCGGTCTGTAGTCCTTGGCTTTCTCTATCTTCTTGTGATTCCTGTCACCAATAACATAAATCTTTAAAATTTTTTGTTAATAGTTCATCTCTCTTGATAATTCAATCTGTAAACCTGGAATTTGAAACCATTTCTTTCAGCTTCCATGACTTATAATTATAGCTTCACACAACCATCATTGTAGCCAATGTAACCATCCCTATGGCCAACCTGTAAAAATGAGTTTTGTTGCTTTAGATTCCTATCACTTTTGAAAATCCTGGTTGGCATTGCAGAGGTCTTTATTGCTAACAATGCTAGGAAGAAGAAAAGAAAGAATAACAAGAACTTCATACAGTGTCATTGGGATGATCCAGTGGGATCTCCAGGACATGCCTCGGAATCAATAATCTGTCTCACAACCGTTAAAAAAGAAGTCCACTCATGAAAGTTCCCTTCCGTGCGAATGCTAATCTTGCCAAACAATCTGCCGTGGAGTTCCCTTCTCAATATGTGTGAGACAGAGCACTCCTAGCCACCTGTGATCAAGCTTTTGGAATCCAAGAGAAGACCTCTGATTGGGTATTCAGTTGCAACTTGCAATAGGCTCATTGAGCCTGTTGACTACCTAATCAAGTTAATTTTGATCATACTTTCTTAATCCTTGCTCCTAGGCAATCATCAGAGCAATGGAATATGACCTTAATTTCAGTTGTGAGAATGTCAGTACCTTCAAGATGCACCGAGTATCCTAAGACTCATGGCCCTAGTTATCCCTTCCAAGGCTTTCCATGCTGGAGGCATTGCTTCGAGTACTACTTGCATCAGTATGATTTTGCACAAGTTCCTTGGAGGTGTCTGCTAGGGGGCAGCTCTCCTGCCTAGTTGCTTGGTCTGAACAAGGATGTGAGGAACCGAGTCTTTGAGATCCTGCACTAGCAGCCAGATGCTCTTCTTTGGATTGGGGTCCTCTTGAAAGTTTATCAGAGAGATATCTTCTTGTTGTGCCAGCTCTGTATTAGCCAAAGGGTTGCCATGATCAGACATGTACACAGGTTTTTTCTTGTAACCAAATTTCCATTGATCCAGGTCCTTATGGGGTCTAGTGGATAATAGATGTATATTCCCCTCTAAGAACCATTCCCAAACATGTCTTTCCCTTGTGTGGTCTCGAAGCAAGTGGGTTTTGGGCAAGCCACGTGCCATGCAACTATCTTATGCAGACATTTTTTTCCCCTGTACATCTGTGAGAATCGAGTTCTTGAGCACAAGCCAAATTGGAACATTGAATTTCGGTGGAAACTTCAGTTTTCAGACATTGATTATAAAATTAATTTAAATTTTTAATGAAAATATTACTATAAATTCTGTATATATTTGTATTTATAAGATTACAAAATAATATTTCAACAATCACCAATTCTTAAAATATTAGTGTATAAGTAGAATTTAGAAACTTTGCTTTATTGCCATTGAAAAATTCTAGAAAATATCTTTGTGGGATGTTTTCTAGAGTTTTCTGAAACTCATTTCAAAATGAGGAAAATGAAAAGCTCTGTTTTTTTATTTTTCTAAATGGAAAACATATAGATTTGAACACATTTTTAAAATTTTTTATTTTCCTGAAAATTTTTCTAGAAAACAGCCTTTGTTTAACTACTAAACTGATTCTTAGAGTCTGTAACTATATCAATAATAGTTCTATGATGATAAGGAGAGGGCCTGCCATGTATAATTCCAGCTCTAAGCTATTTTGCCAAAATCATTCATCATCTTGAATCCATATAGAAATTGAATCTCCCCTGCTAACTCCTTGCTGACACATGATATAAGCATTTGGGATTTTTCTGTGATGACTCATTGGGCAAAGGCTTGATAGAACATTTAAAGAGAGTGGTGACTGTGGTAACCTGCTTCCTAATTGCTTTGGCAAAGAGCTGCAAGTCAACAACGCAAAAGATGGGAAAGTGTGGGGGCCCTTTTTACATACCTTGAGTGGCTTCTAGTTTCCAGATTCAATTTTCATATTACTTTGTTGGGATGACCTTTCAATGCAGAGAACAAAATGTAGGGGGAAAGAGGACTACCTATCTTAGACCACACACAGGGGCAAACAAATTCAATGATGATGCTGATGAGGTTATTGGGGATGTTAAAGGATTTCATTGTGTCGTTCCTAGACAAATTCTCGTTTAATCTTGTCACATGCTTTTTCTAGGTCAATCTTCAAATCCAGGTATGCATTTTTGCCCTTGGCTTTACTTATCGTGTGGATCATTTCATGGGCTGCTAGATGATGTCATGGGGAGTTGTGGTTGGGTAGGGCCAATGATGTTGCTAAGGAGAGGTCTAAGCCTTTCGACAATCACTTTGGTAATGACTTGTAGTTTGTGCTGCACATTGCAAAGTGAGATGGGCTGAAATTAGTTGGGTGACTTCAAGGCACTTGCTTCAGGAATGAGTGCAAGTGTGGTTTATGCCTTTTGGTAGGGTTCCTTCTTTGAATGCATTACTTTCCAGCCTGAGAAGATTAGCTTTGGCAGTTTCCTAGGAGTTTTGGAAAAAGGTAGGATGGAAACCATTTAGCCCTGGAGATTTCAGAGGCTTCATAGAGAACATAGCACTTTTCAACTCATCCAGAGAAAATGTGGTACCTAGATTCTCCAGTTGAAAATTGGTGTAGGGCCATTGAGTTGGCAATCGTCCACCACAGTGTTGTGCAGGATCATGTAAGATGCTATTGAAGAGCTACACTGCCAATTCATTTAATACCTCATTGTGGCTCTACCAGATCTGCTTTTGATTTTCTTGATCAGTGATCCAATTTTGACGATTTCTATTGATTGCAGTAGGAAAGAAAAATTTTATATTCCTTTCACCTTTAGATAGTCAGTTGATCTCGAGCCTTGATTTATGGAACCTAAAAAAAATCCTCTGTCTGGGATCTTTCGGTATTAGGATATATATTAATTATGCTTCAATCATCCTGAGTTGAATGGTGTCAACCATAGGAGGGGTTTCTTGGGGACCTTTTATGCTTCTGACTAGTTTCCTTTCTCACGTAGCAGATTATCAAAAGTGTTTATATTCCAGGCTTCTAGTTGTTCCTGCAGAAGTTTGTTCCCAAATGTATCCTTGCGTTTGTGACTGATTGCTGTCTTGTAGTTAGGTGACTACGCCACGTCGCCTCAAAACAGAAAGGTTTGAGATGCATGGTAGAATTGCAGAGTCCTTTAGTAACTAGGAAATGAGGCAGTTATCAGAAGAGATCTTGTTGAGATTGGTTAGAGTGGCTGCTTTCTTTTCCATTCATCTGTTACAAATGCACGATCAAGGCACTTGTGGACAGATTCGAGTGTTGCATAGTCCACAAAGTGAACTTCAGTCCCTTGAATCCTAGGTCAGATAACCCAGATTCATCAACCTTTGTCTGAAATTGTATACATTTACCTAGTTTTGTTGCCTTTTCCCTCTGTTTCTCATTTGAAGCTAGGATATTATTAAAATTCTCAATGTTACACTACAGGAGGCACGATGAGGGTGCTAGCCCACCAAGATCTTCCCAGAGCCTCTTGTGTTGATGAGTTTTCAGCCTGGAATAGATGGATGGGAAAAGTTTGAATCACCAGGTTGAGATTGCTAATACATTAATATTGATTGATTCATGGCGCCGAAGTATCATATGCAACCAGAGAATCCCTGTGTCTCTCTAATGGCAGTTCCATTGAGGTCTAACTGTCTGATGACCTTTTTGGCCCCTGAACTGCTGAGACAGAGCTCCAGCATAACAACCAATGTTGTGTAGGTCTTTCATTATGATTAACTATATCCAATTTTTGTTTTGGGATAATATTTTTGCTCCCTAAATATCTTTGTTTTGGTAATATTTAATCATGGAGTTATTTCATGAATATCCAAGTTTCAAGGTTACTCTTGAAAATCAATTTGGTATGTAAAGAGAGAGAGGGAGAGTATGTGATAAAGCTGGGAATTTGACACCATGTGCTAATGGATCTTGCTTCATATAGATCCATTTTAATTTTTCGTGCATTACATGTGCTTCAAGGCTAGCACTTCTGAGTTGCAATTTAACAGGCATTCTTTTTCTCCTTTTCCCATGCTTTGTGTTTTTTATTGGACAAGAGGATGGGGTCTATTGTCTTGTATTTAACATTATTGTGTATCATCAAATGACTGCAAATTTTGTCGATTATTATAAGCAAATAAAAAGAAAGGGAGTATTGGAAAACATTGACTGCCTTAAACTTCCAAGATACCTTAGGAGGCAAATATCTTGTTTTGTGCGTCAAATACTGACTTTGAAGTGCTTGAAAGCAAGTAAATTTAGCATCTTCTTTTAAAGATGGGAAGCATTGGGATCGTCATACTAAGCTTGGTTCCCATGAGTCACTTATGTTTCCCTAGGGGACCTCTCATCTATTATGCATTTGTTTTCCAAAACATCATGGTGCTCCTGCTGTTACTTCCATCATAAAAAAGGACTAGTAGAATCTCAAGTTTTACCATGGATTAAATGGATTCTTATGGGAAGTTGGTTCGTTGACTATAGAATTATTATCCATTGGTCAACATAGGATTTCTAGTTTGGGTTTTTGGATTGTCTACAATGGATTTAGAAGATATTTTGTTTGTTTGTCAATATCAAGAGTATTCTGGTTGTCTCATTGTTCTGTTTTTCAATGATTTGAAATTGGAACCTAGTTTTATATAGTGAAATGGTATTGTTATTTATGGTTGTACATCTTGTCACAGCTTCAGGTCTCATCTGTGCACATTACATTTCCATCCGAACATGAGTGGTGCATATTGAAGGAAAAGGGCTTTCTCCAAAGGATAGGCATCCAATACCATTGGAAAAATAGGAATTACAGGAAGTAAGAATACACATCTTTATTTTCTGCGGTTATATTTGTGGTGAATAGAACTTGGAGAGTACAGGGATTTCAAGAAGCTATGCTGCCATCTTCTGCATTCGCTATTCTTAACATTTTTATCATGAAGGTAATTTTTAGTTGTGAGCTCATGACATAAAAGATAAGATATAGGAGGGAAGACTATAGTTGTCTTTGTGTCTTTCCAACGAGGCACCTAATTACTCGGGAATTCTAAGAAGCATGGACACAAAAATGAGACACAGATATGACATGACATTGATATGTAGGCACTTAAATTTTTCTAAAAATTAGGAAATGATATGCTTGGGACACTTTAACTAATTCATAGTTTTTTCACATGTGAACATATTTGATCAAACAACAATATTTTACATAAAATAACTAATCAATACTTACAATTTCTAATTTCCATAAGATGTGTAGTTATAAGACAAAATTCCTCAACAAAGGATTTTCCAAAGAAAAAAGAGGCAGGGGCATTAAAAAGGTAGTCGATATTGTTCCCAACTAAAAAAAAAAAAAAAATTGAAAAGGAAGATGAGAATGGGAAACAAATACACAGTATTATATGTTGCTGTTCACAGCAGAATAAAGAAGCAACAGAATTCAACAGAGAGAGCCATGGCATAATATAGGACTTGAAAGTCTTTTTTTTTTCCAGCCACAGGGAGAAATGAGTGAGCTAAGAAAAAAAATTAGAAAACATAGTTTTCAAACAATGTTCCAATGGCATAGTTATAACATGAATAGAATAGCCAAGTTTCAACATCTACAAAGCCAAGGCATATGCTAAAAGTTTCACAACAAAATATAAGAACAGAAAGAAAAGTAGAACCAGGGTTATATTAGAACATGCAAGGGAATACTTTTATTAGAATAGAATAAAAAGAGCACTATGCAAGCACCTAATTTCTCCTACTGATCATCCATGAGAGCTCGCTTCAATTTCATGTCTTTTTGCTTTCAGGTGCTGTGCTTGCTTTTTTAGGTGCTCATTTCTCTCACCCCAATCCAATGTTTTGTACTTTTTAGCTAATTGTTAACTAGCTTTAATATGTGTTATTTTTGTCAAATGCTGTTCTTGTTTTAAGAATAAAAAAGCCCAAACATGTCCTCAGCATGTCGGAAATATTCCGACCACATTTCAGAGAGTGCTAATTCGCCCTAGAGGATGCCTGACAGGCTGACACATGTTAAAGTGTGTTCAGAGAGTGTTGTTGTCCAATCATGAATGCAAATATCGGCTGATATGTAATGGTATCAGGGTCTATTGATACCGATTTTTCTTGATACTGTGACATTGTGTATTTTATGGTTGTTTTGCTTGATGAAATGGTTGCTAAGCTTATTAAGCTACAGGATCATACTAGAGAAGTATGAGGTTTGCCTTTTGGTGTTAAAATGAGTTATTGTTTCTTATGATGGTTTAATAATTTGTGTAAGTGACTTGCCTGATGGCCAGTTGGACCCTTAACAGAATTAGTTAATAGCCAGTTTGCTTCTGCTTGCAGATGCAAAGGATATAACAGTAACTGGATAACAAACAAATGACATATAGGAGGCGAGTAAAGACTTATGGAATGTGAGTTCTGGGATCATGTGAAAACAGCCCCCAGCGAAATGTAAAAAGTTGAAGATTTTGGAGTGAGCCACCAATTTATCTGCAGCTAATGTACAAAAAGGAAATGTTGGGACCAACGAGATGTTTCATGTATTGTGAGGGTGAGACTAACAGGTGATAGACTGGGTGACAACTAATCAAGGTGTTAAAGGTGGCAGAGAAGAAACAATTGCTATAGGGTGAAAAATTGTGACCCGTTCCAGTTTACCTTGATTCGTGCCAAATGCTGGAAAGTGATATTATGATTGAATTCAGATGGCTGGTGTAATGCTTTGTGAATGCCATTGTTGATGTATCTTAGTTGAAATTTATGAAAATTAATACTGTCATCGAAGTTCTTTGATATTGTAACAAAATATATGATTCATTCTTAAGTTTGAAAATTCTTCTGGTTTGGTTTTGTGTTCTATTTCCCACCTTAACACCTATTACACTGGAGTTCCAATGGTTCTGAAACAATTGTCTCATTTGATTTTAGTCTGACGGATATATTAGCAATAACTTGTTGTAATGTCTTTCCATGGCACAGTTTTAATGAGTTCTTGATGGATTTGAAGCAAAATAAGAGGAAAAATATTCGTCAAGAACGTAAAAAGGTCAGCCTCCTCAAATGGTTAGGGTTTGTTTGGCCCAACTTTTTGAAAGCTTTTGTTCTTTTAAAAAAGCTTCTGTGCGCTGAATTGTTGCTATAATTCTGCTGTGCGGCCTTTTGCAATTGCTTTTGATAGCTCTGGAACATAATGTGATATATGATATATCATTGGATAGGCCATGTTGATATTCCTTCTCCTTTGTTTCCTTTCTCTTATTAGGGATTAAAATTGAATTCTTAATCCTTATATGAAGCATATTCCTTGCTCAGATAGCCTCGTTGATTGTGTGGTATTTGATAATAGCTCGGAAACCTATGTGATTGTACAGAAATGAATTCCACTTGCCCATCAGGTGAGAATACTTGGAACAGAATTTTTTCATTTATTGGGTAATAACAAATGGTGAATGTGAACCATAAATCGGCTAGGCTCCATAGCTATTGAAAGCTGCTCCATAGTGTGAAGAATTGAATGTGCATTCGACAATCATAAATATATCTTCCATGGAGCTCATTTCTAGTATTTTTTGCCTGTTGAACCAAATGATGTAGGATGAAAGCTGGAATTTTGCTTGATATTTGTGCAAGAACAATTTTCTCCGTTGAGCCAAGTGGGTAAAATGTGGTAGAGTTGTAGATAGTATTCTTGTTATAATAATATGGATAAAATTTACACAGATGTCTATTTGATTTGTTGTAATAATGTGGGTAACAACTTCCCATAGGAACTCTAGGAGCTTTTAGAAATTGACTGCCACACTAAATGTATGTGAAATATAAAGTTTGCTAATAGTAAGATAATTCAATTCCTGACCAGTCTACAATACTAACTTGAATATTCATACAATTGTACTTCATCCAATAGGAGCTTCAAATTGGGGCACATGGGAATTTCTACTAGACAAGTTTTAAGAAGGCTAATCTCATGCAATAGATCAAGTATATACTTTCGTTGAAATAGATTTACGCTTTTTTGAAATTTGGCGACTTATATCCCAAAAAGTAACAAGGTTTTCCTAAATCTTTTAGTTGAAAGTTGTAGGAGTTGCTTTTTATCCACAAACCCATCTATATCATTTTTAGTAATAACAATATCATTGATAAGGACTATAGGGATTGTATAGCCCGTATTCTTTCGCACATGAAATACTAAGTGGTTTTTATTATGATAGCGTCGCAGGCCGAACTCTAGAAGAACCTATAAAAACTTTTCTTACCAATATTCTAGGTGACTGCTTTAGTCCGTATGATACCTTCTTCAATTTACAAACATATTTCTTAACTCCCCTTGAGCAACAAACGTTAGAGGTTCTTGCATGTAAACTTTTTTGAGCAAGTCAACATTAAGAAATGCATCATTAACGTCCAATTTAAAGGGAAGCCAATCAAGGTTATTATCAATGGAAATGAGAACTCGAATATAAGACATCTTAGCAACGGATGATAAAGTTTCATTATAGTTAATACCTTATGCTCGTGTATAACCTTTAGCAATTAATCAGGCTTTTAGGAGGTCAATAGAGCCATTTGGATGATATTTGGGTACAAAAATCCACTTGCTGCCAATGTTGCATGCATTAGGTTGTAAAGGGCCAAGTTTTCATGTTTCATTTACATGTGGGGCTGCTATTTCTAATTCCATTGCTTTTCTCCTGCCAAAATCAGATGATGCATCCTTTACGGGTGTAGGGGTAGTCACACTAGAAAGCTGCTATGTAAAACACCAAAATCTATAGAGACATTGAGTAATAGGATGATGTGTGCACAAGTACATTTACCTTTGTGAAAAGCAATGGATAGAGATTTGAAATCTATAGGTGCAGGATCTGTAGATGCCTAAGAAACAGATGGAGGCACAATGGTATGTGACTGTTAGGTATAAACTCGTAGAGGATCAGAGTGATCATAGTCGTCTGTGTGTGGGCATAAATGGATGGGTTGATTAGTAGGATCGGAAGAGGCAATGTCAGGTGGAGGAACTTGAGGGTTAGAAGATGGCACAATTGGAAAATAGGGAATAAATATTAGAGCATGGGGTGCCCATGAGGCTTTTTTGAGAAATATGGTATAGATCTATCAAATGTAACATCCGCGCTTATAATATAGTGTTTAGGAGAAGGATTGTACGATCAATAACTATTTTATGTGTGATAGTATCCAAGGAAGATATATTTGTTTGATTGAGGATCTGACTTGTCATATTCAGGTCTAACCTTATGAGCATAGCACACACTCAAAAACCATAAGAGGGATCATTTAGGATGATGAAAATGGAAATGAGAGAAAAAAGTGAGTTCCATCCAAAATAGAGGATAACATATGATTGATGAGACAGCATGTAGCGAGAACATCACTCCAGAATTGATTAAGAACACACATGTGAGACGTAAGGGCCCAAATCAACAAGTGACGATTTGGGCATTTAGAAACTCTATTTTGTTAATGAGTACACACGCATAAAGTTTGATAAAGAATGCATTTAGAAACGAGATAATAGGTAAAAGTGGTGGAATCATATTCTTTGGTATTGGTAGAGCAAATAATCTAAATTTTGTGTTTGGGCTGAGTTCTAAATTGGGATCATAACAATTTGAATAAAGAAAGTAGCTTAGAGTGACTTTTTATTAATTATATACAGGTCATGCGAGAAAAATCATCCAAAAAATAATCAAAGATTGAATTTTTTTAGTGGAAATATGAATTGTTTCCCATATGTGGAGTGTGTTAATTCAAATGGTTTAGAAACACGACTAACACTTCTAGAAGGAAATGACACGGTGATGTTTGTTAAATTGACAAGCTTTTCATAGAAGAAATGATATAGTGTAGACCCTCAATTTGACACTCTTGAATAAGCAAGGACAGATAACAAAGATCGGAGGGCTTGAGGAGGAGAGATAGGCGAGATGTCAAGATAACATAGCATACCCGCTTCATGCCCTGTATCAATAATTTTCTTCATCTTGAGATCTTGAAATATGCACATGGAAGGGAAAAACTTACATAACAATGTAAAACTTATGTTATTTGACTAATAAAATAATAGGCTGAATTGGGGATTTAGAACATGAAGAACATCATAGACATCCATAATATGGCTTAAATAGATGTTTCCTGAGGCTGCAACTTTAGTCTAAGAACCATTTGTAAGGGTAACACATTTATAAGAAAGAACACCTTGGTGATAATTAAGAAGGGAAGTAGGCGAACCAGTCATATGTCCATTTTTCATAGAATCGATGATCTATGGACTACAAGTGGAGGATAAAAAACAGTGGGATGCAGTATTCAATTGTGCAAGAGTGGTTATTGTAATCCTCTTATGAGATAGAAACTAAGCATGCTCAGCTCATGATACTACTATAAAATTAGGTTCTATAGGAGGAACGATGTTAGATGATGTGCGAGAGATTTCCACTGATGAAGCTAGGTGTGACGAACTCGGTTTGCCATGCAAATCCCAACAACAATCAATAAAGTGACTATTTTGACCATAATGAGTATGACTTTGAGAGTCATGGCTTCCTAAGCGACCATAACTTCTTAAGTCACAGCCATGGCGTGAGAAACTACCTCTAGACTCTCGTCCTCTTCTAGTAGCATGTCCTTCCTAAAAGAAACTAAAACCACCACAAGTAACAAACACAGATCAGTCTCTAGTAGCATAATATCTAAAAGAGTGGAGCACTAAATGTAACAGAACACCTTGGCAAGAGAGGGAAGCTCTTACCCACCTAATATTCGAGCATGAACTGCCTGAAAATCGGTGGGTAGACCAAGAAGGAACTGTACAATGTTAATATCCTCCTGCTGTTTTGCTATAGCTTTTATATCCAAAGAAAGTGTCTGATGTATATTTCTTTCTTTTCACACTATGAAAATGTTTTAGTCTTTGACTATACTTTGAGATCCCTTTTCAAGGCCAAAAATTGCTATATGTATACTTTATAAATGCAAGTAATATTACCTGCGTCGGAGTATATATGTTTTAGATGCTTCCAAATGGCATGGACCGTACAAGAAAGAGTGAGGTTGACCCAATATGGGGCTCTATGCTAGTTTGCATCGACCTAAGGATTGCATTGTCATCCTGATCCCATCAATCATTGGAACGAGCAGTGGAATAGCCTTCATTGGGGAACTTAGAAGTTGGTGAGGCCTCCTTGATATCAAATGATGGACTATGCCTTTACCATAGAGAAATTCCTTAACCAATCTCGCACAATAAGTATAATTGTTCTTGACTAATTTTTTTCAAAAGTCATGAGTCCCACAAGAATGAACATATCTAACTTGGATGATATAATCAATTGAGAAAATGAGGCTTCTCATAAAATGTCAACAGCATGCCTAAAATGACAGAGGATTAAACATAAACTACAAGGGAAGCACGTCCAAAAATCACACTCACAAAACTGGGAAGGGATAACAAAACGATCAAAATGAAGAGTAAACTTGTAGGTCAAAATGATAAAGGAGCCCCAACATACGACAATAGTGCCACCTGTCGAAAGCACCACACCCAAATGCCTAGATCAACTTTAAAACTGATACTCCTTGACAGCACAGCCGTGACAATGAACAAAATTTACTAGACCGATGATGACTTGCTAGAGGTCATTGTCAACTGTGGCTGCCAATGAGCACCATTGACTATCAATGAGCACCAACAAAACACATTTTTTTTTCTGGAACACTAGAAAAAAAATGACAAATGTAATGAGGATATTGGAGACCCCAACGCAAATCAAATTGCATCTAAACAAAATGACAAATGCAATGAGGATACTAGAGACCACAATGCACATCAAACCACAACTAAGATCTCCATCGACGCCAACAACTGGCAACCCAATTCTCCTTAGATGGTGCTGATATAGTGAGTGAATGCAATGCCCTCTTCTTTTGTTATCTGTTCTTTCTCTCTCTCTCCCTCTAGCATTAGCATGAATCATATTTCAGATCAAGAATGCTACAAAACATTTCTGCAACGGAAGAAGCAGTCAGAGGATAAAGATAATATACAGCACAAGACAGCCCTAAAATCAGCAGCTGGCCCTTTGATGCTTCTGTTTAGCAAGGCCGTGAATTCTGAATCCCTCAAATTTGGGTCACATCAGGGTGCAAGAACCATCCCAAAAACAGTTCAGATTGAGAACCAATTGCATGACAGCACAGCTTACAAATTATTGACTGAGAGATGCTAAAAAATGAATAAGTAGAAGAATCAGGGAAACGGAATACAATTTTAAAAATTCATTGAATTCAGTCCAAGCCAGCTGCATGAACCCTCGAAGTGTTGGAAAATTTTAGAAGAAATTGTTCTCCAATATTGCCAAAAACAAGAAATTGGAGAAATTATGATGTGCATTGCCCTCTTTGGTCCCAGTTTTCTCTCAGGTGTCAAACACTAACCTGCCATTTCGCTTCTCTCGCCAGCAGCGGCCATGGCTGCTAGCATTGGCTCCCCTTCCCTCTCTTAGCCTCCTCCTTTGTCAAAGGAAGGTGTTGTCTTGATTGGCCAGGAGGGGCTTCAAGAATCTCTTGCTATTCCTCAAGGTCCTTTAGAGGAGCATTCTTCCTTGGTGAGACCTTTAGTGAACAGATTCAGTGCATATATTGAGGTAATAAACAAGAATGAATATATTGAGGTAATAAACAAGATTGAATGTGTGCATGACACTGGGGTCCAAATCAAAAACTAATTTCTGAGATTGGCGTGGGAAATGAAGATAAAAGTCCTCTGTTTGTTGTTCCTCACTCACATGCTATGCTTGGTGGCCCTGTTGGAATCTCGTCTAGCTCAAAGGAGTGTGATTTGGTGAAGATTGGAGATTCTACCTTCGATCTTTAGCATTTCCCATTGGTGGTCATTGAAGATGAAGGTCCGTAGGGAGTCACTCATCGCTTGAGTGCTACAGTTGTGCCGCTGTTGGAATGCCCTCCAGCTCTGATGCAAAGAATGGTGATTGCCCTTCTGCTTTTGATCCCCCAATGTTTCTCCTCAGTGGCCATTGAAGATCCGGTGGTTCAGAAGATGAATTGCTCTGTTATTGGTGGCGTCCAGAGCATTCCTTCAATGGTGATAAGTAAATTTCCTCCTTTTGTGTCGAAGAAGACTATTGGGGCATCTTCTAGGAATCCTGGTCCAAAATTGTCCAAGTTGGTGAGAAATTTTGTAGTTCAAAAATGTCTTATTTCTTGTGTCAATGTTGATTTGTTCCTGGTGAGACCTCATCCAAAGGTGGCCCAACGTGGGCAGAGTTGTGGAAATTTACCTTAGTTGGGTATTTCATAGAGATGAAACCTCCTTCCCTGCAGCAGAGATGGTTGCTCGCACGTTATAGGACAAATTGGGCCTCTCCCATATCCTAATTAACCCCAAAGGTTTCTATTTCTTCATGTTTAATATTGTTGACGCTATGAGGTCAGTGCTTGATAGTAGTTCTTGGTTATTTCTTGAAAAATCTATCTTCCTAAAAGAATGGAAATAGGGAATAATTTTGTTTGAAGAGGAACACAAATATGTGCCCATTTGGCTGAATCACTTTGGAGTTCCTCTCAGTGGAAAGACTTAGCTACATAGCTAGCATAGTGGGAAAACTGATCCATGCAGATAAACAGACTGTGAAGTTAGAGAGAGTGTGGTTTGCTTATATTTGTATTGAAATCGGTGTTTACGCAAAGTTAATGGAAGTTATCTCACTAATTACTAGGCGTGATCCCCTCTCTGGTGAGATGGTCATCGATATCCAAGTCGAGTATCAATGGACCCATCCTTTTGGTGCGCTTACAAGAGCTTCAGACATATGTAGGCTTCATGCCCATCCAAGCCTAACTGATGTATAAACCCACTGGTAGATTGCTGGAGGATCGTTAGGGCTTTACTAGTTGAGTCATGACAGCATATACAAGGGTGAATGAAGTCGTGGTAGAGGAATCATTACCTCCTCTAGGAGGCTAAGTGGGATCATTGCCTCCTCAAAATAATTTGATGTTCTTTGCCCCACTCCCGAGGTGGAGGAGGAGGAGGAGGAGGAGGAGGAGGTGCCTTCCTCTTCTATTGTCATGGAGAGCAGCCGCCCCAAAAAGCATATGGATAGCGTCCTTGGTGCAGTTGTGCAATGTGCCCCTACATCTTGCTCTACTCGTAATTCAAGCACTAGTTCATCAAAAACACTGAAAAATATTATTGTTAAAAAGAAATCTAAGGGGCCCAAAAGATTGTCTTTTCTTCCACAAGTTATCAAATGATATGACTGGGATGCTGGAATATCTAAGGTTTTAATGCACCTGAGAAGGCCTGTGCAGGGAGAGTTTATTGAATCCAATAGTCTTAACATTTGTGCTTTGGTTGAAACTGGAATTTGTAGTACGAACACGAGACCTATTGCGTGTGGTTAGGTTTGGCACAAGAATTACTATTGTGCCCAAGGTGGTTGTATCTAGATTGGTTGGGACCCTTCGTTGGCTGACTTTGCTACTCCTCAAATTCAATAGCAAATCCTCTCTGCCATTGTTGTGGATGTGGTGAAAGGTTCTAGATTTCTTTTCTCCATTGTGTATGGCGATCACATTATTGAAGAAAGATGTGCTCTCTAGGATGTGATTGAGGAGCTAGTTAGCCATGGGAAGGACCACCCGTGGGTGCTTCTTGGTGATTTCAGTGTGTTTTTTTGCAATTTTGAGATTTTACGGGGGTAGTGTGACTCAGTCTGGTTCGAGAGAGTTTGGGCATTGCCCCAACCGTGGCCTACAAGATATCATTTATGAGGGATGTACTTTCACGTGAAGTAACTGCAGAGGTAGGCTTGATCATATCTTCGAGAAGCTAGATAGAATTTTTGTGAATGGGTCTTAGCTTATAGATGGCGCTTAATATCAAGCTTTCTTCAGCCAAGTTAGTATATCTTACCACTCCACTTGCTTTCTTATTCTAGATGTGGAAGACCGTGTTAGGAAAGGTAGTTTCATATTCAATAACTTAATTATCAACCTTCCTAAATTTTATGAATCTGTGGCACACGTTTGGAATGCCTAAGTGGATGGAGTGCCTATGTTCCATGCTGTGTCTAAGCTCAGATGGATCAAAGAGGCATGTAAGACCAATAACAAAGATGTGGGGTTAGCTATTGCATTTGCCATTGGCACCTTAGAGGTGGCTCAGGAGGCCTTGCAAGATATCCCTCCTACCTTCATGTCATCTCGATTGAGTATTTGGCAAGGGAGGCTTTGAAAAAGGCACTTAGTATGGAGGAGAGTTTTTTTCAAATAGAAGGCTAAGGTTCGGTGAGTTAATGAGGGTGATAGATGCGCTAGCTACTTCTTCAAAACTATCAAAGAAAAGTAGAATTGCGGGATTGTTCGTTCTCTTACCAAAGAGGATGGCACAAGTACTTCTTCTGAGGAGGAGCCACTCAAAGTTATCATTTACTACTTTTCCCAGATGCTGGGGGCATCAAACTGAGCTTCAGCTGATTTATTTGGAGGTGTTGACGTCCTTTGTTTTGAATTCGGTGCAGGCCAACCTTTTGTCGGTTCTTTTGGGGTTACCTACCCATGATGAAATGCATTCAATTTTCTTTAATTTGGCAATTCTAAGGCTCTGCGGCCCGACGGGTTTACTGTTGCTTTTTTTCAAAGTTTTGGGATACTATTGGGAACCTTGTTTCCATTGCGGTTGTGAACTTCTTCCATTTGGAATGAAAACTTAAGCAAATCAACTGTGTGACTATTTGTCTTATCCCCAAGGTTAGCTCCCTAACCAAAGTCTAATTTCAGACCTATTGCTTGTTATAAAATGTTATATAAGATCATTTCGAAAATTTTTGCAAACCGGCTGAAGTCTATCCTTTCGATCTTAGTTGATGCATGCCAAACAATCTTTGTGGAGGGAAGGCATATTGGGAATGATATCCTTCTTGTTCAATAATTACTCCTTAATTACCACTTGAATAAAATTCCTAAGTATTGTGCTATGAAAGTTGATATCATGAAAGCATATGATTGAATAGATTGAGACTTCGTGTTCACTATCTTGAAGATCACAGGGATCCTGACTGTGTTTATTTGGTGGGTTCAAGAATGTATTAATTCTCCAATGTTTTCTATCTCCATCAAGGGGGATTCATCCGATTTTTTCAAAGGGGGTAGAGGTTTTCATCAAGGGAACCCCTTGTCGCTCTATTTGTTTTACTTGTGTATAGAGATCTGTCATGGTATTATTAAGGTTAGAAACATGGATAATCTTACGTTCAACTAACTCTAGAGATGTAAGGAGACTGAGGCTAAAACGTTAGCTTATGCGGATGACCTTCTCTTCTTTTGTCTGGTGGATTAGCAATCTGTGCCAATCCTGCATTAGTGCCTTTTGAACTTCATTGGGTTTCTAGTATGGCTCATAGTAGTGAGAAACATGAATGCTTTGTAACCGGTATTAATAGAAGCTTTGTTGAGGAGGTCAAAATTATCATTGGGTTTAGGGTTGGTATTCTTTCTATCCGTTACCTGGGCATGCCTCTCATTTCTTCTCATGTTTTTGCTTCGGACTGTCAAGTTCTTATTGATAAAATATCTAATAAGTTCCTATCCTATAAGAACATATGGCTTTCCTTTGATGGTAGACTATACCTTTTTTTCCTTTATTCTCACAAATATTCAATAATATTCGGCTTTTATTTTCATCATCCCCGAATTGGTTCTAAAGAGGATCGATGGTATTCTTTAGAGATTTCTCTAGCATGGGTCTAACTTTGAGAAGGCTACTGCAAAGGTGGCTTGGGATGAGGTTTACAAACCAAAAAGGACGTTTTAGGTTTAAAAACTCAGTCGCGTGGAATAAAATATTGCTTACTAAACATCTTTGGTGATTTATGGTGGATGGTAGCACTTCTATTTTGGTGAATTGGGTCAAGCGACACTGGATTAAAGATAGATGTAGTTGGATTATTAAGATTTCTCAAACAGTAACCTTGAGCTTCCGCAAAATTATGAAACTTAGGGTCTCAATATGGTCTTTTGTGCATCATGTCATGGGTAGTGGGAAGGATGCTGTTCTCTAGTTTGACTATTGGTATTTGTTGGGGCCTCTTACTATTACCTTTTCTGACCGTATTACACTTGGCACGGGCATTTAATTGGGTGCTAAGGTGGAGACTATTATCTAGTGTAACAATTACAGATAGTCGTCCTAAACAGTTCTTATAGTGGGATCTTTCATTATATCGTGGCCAACTTATGATCCTTTATCTGATTCTGATGACTCTGTTAGATGGGATTTGGAATCTAGTGGCAAATTCTCTACCCTCTTGGCCCTGAGAATTTTCTAACCGGCTAGTTTGGATGTCGACTGAGCTTTCTTAGTTTGGAGTCTTAAGTTCCATCCCTCTCGTACCTTCATTCTTTTGCTTGCCATTAGGGACCAGCTGGGAACCTTGGTTGGACTGAGGTTCCATCATCTCCCCTCATGTTGTGTTTTTTACAGATTTGTAAATGAACCAGTGCATCACTTATTCTTCAATTGTCTTGTTACTCAGTAGACCTTGAGAGTTATTTGGATGAGTTTTAGGAGTGCCTAGCCTTATGATGACTGGGTCAAAATTTTTAGTTGGATAACGATCAAATGGAACTTTAGATTTTATAGTCATTTTCAATTTAGGCTAACATTGGCTTCTATTGTTTATTTTTTGTGGAGGGACCTTAATGCCCGCCTCATTGACCTGTCGTCCGCATTTAACGTAGATAGGATGATGATGGTTATCCAGAACTTTCTTTCTGATACGGACTTCCTGCAAGGTGAAAACTCCTCGAATATTACTATTGCTTGGTTTGTTTTTTTGGGGTTTGCCTCTTTGGGTTTTTGGGGGACTTTGATTCATGCTTGTGGGTGGATTAATTATGTTTCTTTACTCCTGTGTCAACCTGTAAGGTAAACTGTAGGACTTGTTTATAACACTTTTGAAGAAATATATGAGTACTAAATTACCAAAAAAGGAAACTGGAGAAATTTCAGAACTAAATCAAACATAAACCATCAATTTCCTGCCAAAGTAGCCTCAAGACTTGTATCTGGAATGGAAAACTGATTGATTGATCCAGAATGTATCATTTGCCCTAGAATTTTGACTGAATCAACTCTTGTGCATAAAATTGTAGAATTTTGTTGCAAAATTGTTTTGCAGAATAGCTGAGTTGCATTATCCTTGAACTTCTTTTTTACTATTTTTTTATGCAATTGAAAATGTGTTTGTCAAAAATATTGGCAAATTTGGGTAGGAAAAGTGCTAAATTCCCAAACAATTTTGGAACTGCTCTGATATCAATTGTGACGTATAATGAGAGATCTATGATTACTTGATCAAATATTGTATTCTGCCATGGGCAAACTAGAAGTGCAATTCGATGGAAGTAATGGAAACACAGGAATTCTAATATGTCATTAGTTCTTTTCACATCCTCATCGTACATGATACTATCCGTTTTATATGTTATCTTTTACAATAACTACTTAACCATCTTCTAATTGCTTCCATTACAACCTAACTGCCTTTTTAACAGCTCTTGCAACTGATGATATTTTTTCTGAAAACTGTTACTTTCATTTTTATTGTTGCTTTGCAAGTGACTTTGTTAGCTAATTCTGAGTAGATTTGTTAGAATCATGAATGAAAATATCGGCCGATATGTATTTGTATCAGGCCTTCAATGCCGATATTTCTCGATACAACAATAATATTGCAAAATGTGCCATATTAGCTATATATCTTAATATGTTACCATTTTGGCATATATCGCAATATATTGGCCGATATTTCCTTACCAGCTTACTATTCTTAGAATTGTTTTCTTTCAATGTAATCTAATACCGATACGTATTGTTTATTATATTTGATATCGGTATGGCAGCGACTTATGCCAGTGTCGATACTGATATTTTCAAGTTTACTAGTTGTGTTATAGTTTGGGGTATCTTCATTTATTACTAATTTTTTGTAATTGGTTATCACATGTACTTGCGTAAAACTGTGTGCATAGGCATGTATGCATATAGATAAGTAAGCAATCAGTGGGTGGGGGAGGAGGGCAGCATGGAACTGATTTTCATTCCCTCCTAAGAAAGGAGAAAGGACAGGTACCAATAGTATTTGGGTAAACCAAATGTTTTGTGTATATGCATCAACCTGTTGTTTGCCTGATTTTTTTTTCCCTCGTGAATCTTGCTTCATGTAGATTTCTGCACAGAACCTGACCATGAAACGTCTTCGCGGATATGAAATAAAGGTACTCATGTGTTATATGAGAAGTGAATATTCTGCAATTGTCATGCCTGATATTGATTTTTACATATAAGCATTTTCAATCCAAAATTTGTTTACTGCTTCTCCATGAAAGTATTCTGCTTCCAATTCTCTTATTGTTTAATGACTTAATTTCTTTGTTTAATGCATTAGTCATGATCATCAGATTCTTGTATAACCTGCCACTGCATGGTCCATACTAGAAGCAATCTCAAATTGCCTTTTTTCTTTTTCGAAAGCTCATGATTGAACTATTTGACGATCCACTGTATGTTTCTCAACATCCAGAAAAAGAAAACTTAGATCCAATTATGGCCGTAGTTTATATGCTACCTCGCTACATCAGTTTTGTACTGAAAAATTAGTACTTTTAATGGGTAAAAACTTATTGAAATGAAAAAAGAAAGAAAGATACATTTTGTGGTCAGACTTGAATGTTCTGATGAGATCTGTGACTGGGAGGAAAGGACAGGTTGGAAGGATCTCATATTCTGAACTTCACTTAGATATATGAAGTCGTTCTCAGTATTTGCTCATTGGAGGAAAATATATTAAACTAACCAACTTCTTGGACGTGTGCTACTTGTGGATGAACCATCTCATGTTGTAGACCAAGCTCCCAGCCATACTGCATGAACTTATAATTAGTCTACTTTTGTTTTGGAATCATTTTCAGTCAACATATATTCCACATTGATAAGTTCCACAAGAATATTTGAGCACCTCATGATCTGAAAGTAGAATATGTGAATTCCAAACAATAGGGCAACAGTAGCAAGGAATGCCAATAAGATATAGCAAAATTTATTGAATTAATAAACCACTAAGAAAACGCAGTATTTAGTGATCACTAATTAGGTATATGCCAGAATATTTTGATTAAATATCTGTTCTATTGTTAAGACTGATTTTGTGGAACACTTTAAATGAGAAGTGACCTGTGGCTCAGCTACAAAAAGATTTAAAAAAAAAAAAAAGATTTGATCCGTCCCGTTAAGTGGATCCATTTAACATAAACTTCTACATTTGACAACGAAAACTAACAAATAAATGGATAGCCAAAAAGGGTTAAGTCTTCTCCCATACATGCAAACAAACATTGCTAGGCTGGTAATATGGGACGTGTAGCCGGATATTCAGTATGTAGAAAAGTTCCATTTTTCATAGAGGATTGTGTTAAGAATCTCTTTTGGTATGTGATGCACAGGAGGTGCTAGGAATCTAGTGAATGTATCGTATACCATGAATGAAAATATCGGCTGAACTTTGCTATATTGGTATTGCCCCTGTAGGATATTGATATTTCTGGATACCACGGCAAAATTAATATGTGTTTCTATATCAGTATTATATCATGATATATCAGTCGATATTTAAAATATCGTTCAATGCACATGATATTTGCTTGTCAGGCATCAACTTACAATTCTTAAAAGAATTTATGCTTCTATATATCAAATATCGATATATATAGTTTGATATATTTGTTATCGATATAGCCGTTACTAATATTGATACTGATAATTTTTCGTCCATGATATAATATACATGCAAGGACCTCCATACCTCATTACACATTTAAATGCGGGTGATGATGTGCACCTTACCATTATGATATGGATAGGATGCTGTGAGACAATTGCTTTGTGGTAATGGCTGATAAAATGAAAGGGAAAGTTCATAGTTTTGTGTATCAGTAATGTTAGTCACAAAGAAATCATCTCTTGAACATGTCTCCTTTGTTTATCACTGAACTCCTAAGTTTATTCATCACTAAGCAATTAAGGACTCAATTTTGACCCATTATGGAATCCTATTTTCTTAGGAAAATCCTCGTTTTCTCCTATAGTTCTAATAGTTATTACTTCATTATGCATGCCCTCGATTTTTCTTCCTCTAGCTCTAATCTCACGCCTCATGCATAAGAGTTTTTATCATAATTATTGGAATATTCTTAACTATTGTATTCTATAGTGTACAAAGTATGTAAACAAAGCCAATGATCCATCTCCGGATCACTAGGATCTAAATCATTCAAATTAGGAAAGTAGCTCCATTAGTTAGTTTCCTAGTTTTTCTTATTCTGCTTTGATTGTGCTTTCCGTAGTTTTTTCTCCTTTCCTGGTGGGTAGGATGCACGATTAATGTGTAATATCATTTAGGATTGTAAGTATTTTAACAGAGATTGAATGAGAAGAACTGAATTAAGTTCTTGCTGTTGTGCAAGTGTCACCCATCTGTGGCAATCCCACGACTAACCTACAGACGGCCTCAGAAGTTGCTGCTGAGTTAGGACTGGCCTATGTAATTGTGGTCATCCCGCAACTGGCCTCTGTATTTGTGGCTCACCTGCGACACCCTTTGCTGTGAAAACATCAATAATAATTACATGAAGTCATATCATGACACAAGCTAATATGTCACTGAGAGGTAACTAGTTATCTACTGGGAATTAGATGGTTAGTTAATACGCGAAGCTCTAGACTTTCCCATAGTAAATTCTCCCTGTGCCATCACAATCATTACTATTCTAATGGACAAACTTATCCCCATCATCATTACTCCATAATTGGCAAATCAATCTCCTACTATTGCAATTCATTCCCATACTTACATTCCACCTTTTTCTAGACATTCTCACACAATGATCCTTGTGATCATCCACTAGACATCTGTAAGTGTCACAAAAAAAAAAAAAAAGTCAAATTTAGTGGCCTGAATCCTGTTTTGTTCGATACAGAAACTCTCAGTTCTGTTGTGGACATTCAGACAAACCCACATTCACTTGAATAACTAACTCTGGTTCCTGATTCATGAATTTGTTTTTTTTTTTTTTTGGCAGGCAAAGCATTGGGATACCTTCTACAAGTTCTACAGGAACACCACTGATAACAAGTTCTGGCTGCATCTCTCTCTCCCCCTCTCCCCACCCAAAACAAAACCATATTCTTACCGTGTGTAATGAGGAGCTGAACTTAAGTGTGAAGCATGCTGTTCATTCATCTATAGGTGGGGACAAGCTTATTTGACGAGGGATTTTTTTCACAACATGGGAGCAAAGATGGGAGATAGAGTACTGCTTGTCATCGCTGAAGAAGGGGATGAGATGGTTGCAGGGGCTCTTAACCTTATTGGAGGAGACACTTTATATGGCCGCCTATGGGGGTGCCTCCCAGCATCTTATTACCCAAGCTTGCATTTTGAAGCGTGCTATTATCAGGTCCAGGCTCCATCTAGTTCTGTACTTGAATATGTTATTGTAGAATTTGCTTGAAATAAAAATTAAAAGATGGTCCAGCGCTCAAGGCTTTTACATCATGGGGCTTGAGGAGGGTCAGATGTATTGTAGAATTTGTCTGAAATTTAAAAAAAAAAAAAAAAGATGGTCCAGTGCTCAAGGCTTTTGCATCATGGGGCTTGAGGAGGGTCAAATGTATATAGCCTTACATCTATATCACTTTTAGGTAACCATGGGTTTAACCAGTGAACTCCATGTAATGGAGCACTTACTTTGCATGAAATACAAGGCTCAAATTCTTTCCTTAATATATGTGATGGTTGCTTATTCTTTTTTTTTTTTTTTGTTTAATTTTGGTTGAATGATTGGACGTATATTGGCATTGGGCTGAGTGGATTTTGTAGTTATGCGAATGACAGTCTGTAGAACCTCTTTTCCATCTGTTTTCTGTAGGATTATATTTCTTTACAATCATGGTCATATATCCCGGGTTTGCTTGAAACCCTAGTGCTAGATTATAGAGGGGGAGAAGAGATTACTATTTTTACAATTTTGTTGGTATAAGATTATATTTTAGATTACTCTGCTCCTTGACAGAAAGATAAAGATGCATTTGGGAGTAAAAAGATCAAAGTTGAGAGAGCTCTCTTCAGTTTTTTTGGGGACCTCCCTTAGGAAAGGAAAATTTTCTACTTCAATGCATAAATATGAACATAGCCCATAGTAACTAGAATTAGTTCCTTTAGACGTTGAAGATCAGGAAAAAGCACTTAAAAATGGTTTTGATGATTGAAAAGTATACTCCTAGATGGGAACAACTGAAGAGGATTTGCTTAAGTGGTTGAAGTACGGACTTCTAGCTTTATTGTGGTGGTTCTAGTAGATGAAGTGACTAGATATTATCTTGGAATGGGCACCAATTAATCTTTCACTTATTTGTTGTTACAGGCAATAGAAGCAGCAATTGAGCTTAATCTGGACAAAGTCGAGGCAGGAGCTCAGGGCGAGCACAAAATTCAGAGGGGTTACCTGCCTGCGACAACTTATAGCTGCCATTACATTGCGGATGAAGATTTTCAAAAAGCCATTTCAAACTTCCTAGTGCGAGAAATGTCTCAGGTATGTGTTATGCTTTCACTACATGGAAACCTTTTGAAGAAACCTTGTTTTTAATAAGATTTTTTTGTTGTGAATCAACTTGGCAGTATTTTATGACAATAAGTGGGTAATGTCAATAGAAAGCAGGATGCAAACTACAAATCTTTCTATCTTCAGGAACTTAAAAGTCCAGTCTCTCTCCTGAATTTTGCTACCTGTCATCTGCTTCAGTTCCTTGTTTGTAACATCGCTCAACTCTTCTATCTTTGATCTGGACCTTAAATGATCAGTTACATCTCTTCCCTACCATACGTACGGCAGATGTCTGAATTTATACTACATGGAAACCTTTTGAATTTTCTAAAAAGATTTTTTTGTTACAAAGCAACAACTTGGTGGTATTTTATCACAATGAGTAGATGATGGCAACTGAAAGCGGGATGCAGACTAATTTTGCTATCTTCAACAACTTAGTCTCTCTCCTGAATTTTGCTAATTGTCATTTGCTTCATATCCTTGTTTGTAGCAATACCCAGCTCTTCTATCTTTGGTCTGGACCTTATATGATCAGTTACCTCTCTCCCCCACCTTTATGTATGGAAGATGTCTGATTTTATACGAACCTTTCTCTTTTTATGTCCATTTTTTTTTTCAGAGAGGGGGGATGGGTTGATGGCTGTCTGTAGACTTTTTATTTGCTATTCATGGTGCTATCTTGATCACAAAGACATACAAATCAGCTGTCTTATTTGCCCTTTTTATCAGAAGGTTAACACACTTTAAATATCTATTAGAAGTGTCAAAGTCCCTCCTTTACATTGTAATTCATTCCAGTTCATGCAATAGAATCATCAGGTTTTTTGGGGGGTGGGGAGTAGTGGCACAGGGTTAAGTACAATATAGCCCTTGATGCAGTCTACGTCAATGGAAGGAATGAGTGTTGTATCTCACCTTACTCACACCTTGATTACTGGCGTCTCACCAGTGGATAACAGGGAATCTCTCCTTGTGTAATCGGAGTCTCACCAATTGGAGAACCGACTCTCTCCTTTGAGAAAGTTCAAAATATATTAATCCCTATTCGTTTTCTCCATCCCATCTATATAAGATGGTAGTTCAGACCCTCCTCCTTTCTACCTACCTGCTACAATTAGCCAACTACTTACAAGTTCCTAGTAACACTACTGAAATTCAAATTTGGAATTCAAGCGACGAAATGGCTAGATACTAACTAACTACCAATGAACATGGAAACCGAATCTCAAAGTAGCAGATAGAGAAGTCAGCCGCAGGTGCAGCAGTCAGTCATAGGATAGCTGCAGGTACAGCGGTTAGATGCAAGTTGTCCGTAGGACAGCTGTATGTATGCTGGCTGACATCAATTATGTTCCTTCATTGAGGTAGCTGAGTAGGCCCATTGGTAGTGCTTTCTCCGGTCCTTCATCAACAGTGCTAATCCAGTCCGTTGTCATTTCCATGGTGTGAGGAAGAACTTGACTCAACAAGTTGTGGGAGGCATAGCCACTGTATAGATCCAACCTGAGGTGCTGTAATTTGTCTCCCCTTATCCAGGAACAATCAGAGGGGGTCTATTGCTCCCCTTAATCAAGAACTTCTGATACCATCCTTGCTTGATTTCCATGAAAGTACAGCCTGGGACAGCTTCAACCTCTTCATAGGGGCCTGCACACTTTGTTAAGGGTGGTGGAAGAGTCTGGTTCGCTGGATCCATATCGTCACCTTTGTATAACTACCTTTACAACATCGAAAATAGGACTTTTGCTGGAATTCAGGTAAAAATTCCAAAACATAAGCATTACTTACTAGTTTCCTGATGATGAGCCAGCTTGCTTGGGGGTGTGGCTTGTGGATGCTATGCTTGGGAAGACTCTCGGGTTTGAGGCGAAACAACACTAAATCTCCTTCTTCAAATTCCACCTCCTCCTTTGTAAATCCACCTGCTACATATACTTAGCAGTGTTAGCGATAACCTTTGATGAAGGTTTTCATGAATGGACTGAATATGCTCTGAAAAATCTTCCCCACTCTCACTGATTCTGCACTTGAAAGGAAGGTTCATTAAATCCACTGGTTGCTTTGGCCTTGTCCCCATGATAGCTTCAAAAGGGGGAATCCCAATAGTTCTGTCAACTGAACTATTATAAGCAAACTCAGCATCAGGTAGTATCAAATCCTAGGACTTAATGTCATCACGAACAAGGCAGCGAAGCAAGTTGCCTAAGTTCTGATTTTAAACCTCCATTTGGTTCTGTTTGTCAGTGAAAAGCACTTTAATATTTCAACTGAGTTCCTAGCTTGGCCCATAAAGACTTCAGAATTAACTCACGAACTTCTTGGCTAATCCATGTAAACACACCACTTCCAGTAAGTCCAGCAACCATGAGGCATTGTAGGTTTTTGCACATGGCAGGAAGTGTGCCATTTTGGAGAATCTTTCCACCATCATAAATACAGAATCAATGCCTCTCACCATCCTTCGTAATCTGAGGTTGAAATCTATGCTTAAATCTTGCCAGGTCAAATGGGGTAATGGTAAAAGAGTATGCAGCCTTGGATTTGTCTTGGTCCCTTTATTTAGTTGACAGATTTTACATGATTTGATCACCTTGATAATAACTCTACTCAGGGTTGGCCAAAAGAACCTATCTGCCTCAAAAGCAGTGGTCTTATCCCTGCCAAAATGACCTGCCAGCCCCCCTCCATGGATCAGATGTTCACGTAAAGAACACACTCGAATGCACAATTAAGTTCTGTGAAAGATGTAGCCATCATGTAATGAAGACTCAGATTGCTGTGTAGAAATAGGAGCAGATAGTTCCTCGTGGAGGGTCTGAAAGACGGGATCTGTTGCATAGAGTTCCTTCAGTCCTTTTCAACCGAATAACAGTGGAAGATAGACTGGTGAGGACGTATGTGTTGCGGCGGAGTGCATCAGCAACTTGATTCCCAATCCCAGACTTGTATCGTACCTGTGAATTGCTTTGCATCAAGGCCTTTTCAAATTTCCGGTAATGCCATTTGCCCTTACGAATGCCTGTACAACATTTCAATCCCTTATGAACAACATTTTTCTGCCTAATCTCCACAAATTTTTTTGTTGTTTGATGGCGTTTTGGTGTATAGGAACTACATTGTTTTTATTTACGTACTATAACCACCATTCTCCAAAAAAATTAGTTATTTGCTATGTTTTCTAAATGTTCATTTAGACACCAAGGCGAGTGCTTAGACCACATCATTTCTGGCTTTGGATTAACCACTGATCCCACTAAAGTGGACACTTTGGTCAACTGGCCAATACCCAAACCCACAAAAGCAGTAAAGGGATTTTTGGGTTTTAGCTGGATACTACAAAAATTTTATCAACAACTATGTTGTCTTAAAAAAGACACGTTTTAGTGGAATGAGAATGCACCTGCAGCATTTCAGCAATTAAAAACAGCAATGAAATATTTTAGCAATCCCAGATTTTACAGCAACTCCCACAATTGAGACAGATGCATGCAACTCTGGAATGAGCTGTGTCCTACAGCAACAAGTCCAACCAATTGCCTTTTTGAGCAAGCCTTTTTGTCCAAGAATCAAGGCCTTTCTGCATATGAAAGGGAATTTTAGCCATTTTGTTTGCATTAACCAAATGGAATCATTATCTACAGCACCTGCCATTTGTAATCAAAACAAACCAGGAGAGGTTGAAGCATTTGTTGGAACATAAATGAAATTCTATCTTGCAATACAAGAGTATAACTAAACTCTTGGGACTCCAGTAAACCATACAGTGTGAAAGAGGAGTGGAAAATGTTGTTGATGATGCACTCTCTAGACAGTTGTATGATGTGGATTGTTTTGCTTCATCGGATGTTATTCCAGCTTGGATTCAGGAAGTCACCTCCAGCTATGAAGGTGATCAACCAGCATCTTCCATTCAGACTTCCCTGTTGTTTAGATCCAGCAAGTAAACTCCCTTTTCCTTTTGTAAGGGTATTGATTGTGTACCATACTCCATTGGCTCTCATACTGGTCTGAGGCATAAACACTTCAAAGGTGTATTAGCTATGTACAAACGTATGGATCAACTATTCTATTGGCATGGTCTCCATTAACATTAACAAGTCCTCGCATATGTGGTTTCTTCTGAAAATTGTTAGCAGCATATATTTGATAGACAGCCTTACCCCTGGACTATTACAACCATAGCCTAAGCTTGTTCAAACTCGGTCGTATATAACCATCTGCATCGAAGAATTCCCGTTTCAATAGAAAAATTACTATTTTAGTTTTCATTGACAAATTCATTAAATATGCCCATTTCCTTAGCCTTTCTCATCCTTTTACAGCAACTAGTGGCACAGCATTTCCACAATTTCTGATGGAGATAAGACTTTTACTTCTCTCTTCCACAATTTCTGATGGAGATAAGATTGTTACAAGTCTTTTTCAGCAAACTCTCATCAAACATATGGAACCAAATTGCATTTGTCTACAACACGTCCCCCGTAAATGCATGACCAATCTAAAAGGTTAAATCAAACACCAAAATGCTATTTGAAGTGCATGGTCTGTCAAAAGCCAAAATAGTGGTCTCAATGTCTTTTGTTGGCTAAATGGTGGAACAATTCCACATTTCATAATGCCATCCAAATCTGTCCTTTTCAAGCCCTTTGTGGCTCTTACCCTCCTCACCATCACTTGGCAAACCTTAGGACACACTTGTAGCATCTGGTCCGCACCTTTATACAAAATAGTGCCTCCTGAAACCAGTTTATCTGGGAGCTGCTGCAAATTTCAGAAAAACTGTATGAAGACAATTTCTGACAAAGAATAGATAGGGTATTTGAAGCAGGTGATTTGGTATATCCCAAGTTTATTCCCTATAGGCATACTTCCTTGGCACTAAGGAAGTCCCTAAAACTCTCAGTCAAAGTACTATGCGCTTTTTTTAGTGGAGTCCAAGTTGGGACAAGTTGCATAAAGAATTGATGCTTCCTCTACCATGCAAACACCTCTCAGTTTTCCATGTTTCCCTCTTGAAGAAGTATAGTGGCAATCTACATCAGCGTCTCCCTACATTACCCCTTCTGGAGGATAATGACAACTTTCTGAAATTTTGTACGGTGAAAGTTCCCTCTAATTGATCAATTATCGGACATTCTCTTCCTGTCAAGCAATGGCTAGTACAATGGACAAATTTGGCTATAGAAATGCTACTTGGGAGGATGCTTCTTTCATTTCCAAACAGTTCTCTTTCCATCCTTGAGGATAGGCATGTCCTCAGTTCGAGGATAGCTATTACATAAAGCTCAAGGGAAATGAGAACCAGGCAGCATTAGCTCAAGCCAATAAAACAATGGATCAGTTTTTTCTTTCTTCCTTCTCTTTAACTTATTTCTTTTATCCCCCTTAATCTCTTCCTTTCCCTTCTTCTTTCCTACGTCAATTCATCAGTCACCAGTGATTGAGAGGATCTATATATACGTAACCTTTCAGTACACCTAAGGGACCTAATATTAATGCTTTCTGATCATCAAAATTTACTGAATGACTCATATGGCCAATACTCTCCTTGTCTACTATGATGACGAACCATTGATGAGAGAAAGTATCGACTCTCAAAACAAAGCAGCCACATGTCAGTGAATACAAGAAATCAATGATGTGTCGAAAACATATAATCGTTTGTTTCATCATCATGTATGTGACTTGCATAAAGCATAATAAGATTATCCAAAATGCACAAGATACACTGAACTCCTTTGTGCAGTGTTAACAGCAAAATCAAATGTGATGATGTCATGTAAGGAGGCTTATATATTGGCAGTGACAACAACAGTACAGCATGGCAGCCAATTAGGAATGATTCAAATCGATCCTGATCAGTTCAAACTTCAAATGTATAAAGCTGTCTTGAGATTGTTCACATCAGCAAGGGGTAGTGTGCTAGGACTGTTATGTTTTTTAGACCAGTAGTTAGTAGTTGAAACAAGTAGTTAATCGTGTATGGCTGATAATGAGCCAAAGATTAGTAGGTTTACTATAAATAAACCCAAGATGTACAGCAACATATGAGAAAGGTGTGAATTTGAATACAAAGTACAATTCTTCGGGCCAGCTTGTTTGCTTTGCCCTTCTTCTGTTTTGTAATTCCTTCATTTTTTCACTCCATAATTTCCCTAATCCTTCAAATCCACTGTTGTTACATATCTTTCCTGGTTAATATAGGCTTCCTGAGCCTTTATTTCAAGGGCCACTGATGTGTTGTAGTATTTCATTTTTGGCTTCTTTTGTGATCTTTCCATTCTGCAAATAGTACTATGCCCAAAACCAGGAAAATGGAAGAACAACTGGAGCAACTAGAAATTGACATCCAAGAAAACAGCAAAGAACAGCTCATTGTGCGTCAACTTTCCACCGAAGAAAAAATCAACAAAATGGATGATGTACTGGTTGCATTCATGGCTAAGATGCTGGATTCCATGAACAACAGAAGCAACAACATGTCTCCACAAACTGACTATGCTCAGGTATCAACCGTTCCCCCCATCATACCACCAAGACAAGCCCATAACACACTGCTCCCCTCACTTGACATCCTTCCCAGGCAGCATTCTCAATTTCCCCAACCAAACATGGACTTTCCACCATTTTATGGGCAGAACCCCAGAGCTTTGCTGTTTAAATATCAAGCATTTCAGCCTCCATCAAATACCTCCTTCACAAAAAATAGAAATCATATCCATGTTTCTTAAAGGAAAAGCTGCTACATTGTTTCAAGGTCATGATATTTCACTCATAAGGGATGTAATATCTCTGTGATGAAGAATTTCCAGAACTTTATCATTTTAGCAAACTTTCTCTCTTTTCGTGACCGTCTCTTAGGATTTTTTCGTTTTTTCTCCTTATTTCTCTCTCTGTTTCTTCACCCCTAATCCCTTTTATAGGTTATGTCTAGGTAAAGTTGTTCATCGTGTTTCAAGGTCACGCATAGTATGGCCACCCAATGAAAACCAGGCAGGGCTGGCTTTTTAGGGGGATCCCTATCACTGTATGACCCTGATATCCTATGGACTGAAGCAGGCTGGTGGCAGGTCAGCCCCATTGTTAGTCTGTTGGTCAGGCCCATTTAATATATGAAAATTTCAAAATAAGAGTACAAAAAAAATAAATGAAACACTATTTTTATTTATCATTTTTTTTTAAATACAAAATTGTCCCAATTGAATGGGAACAAATTGCTAATCTTGAAAAATACAAATACGGTCAATCACTAATTTTGGCCATCACTAGAATTATTTAATTCCTCTTCCTCATTGTTGCTCTGTTGCTTCAGTTGTGCTTAATTTTTGGCATCTATGTGATCTTCGTAGTTGATGCACATGTCAACTACTATTAGTATTGATGCGACTCTGATTTAGGATTTGAACAGGTTTAATTAATGCCGATTTTGTGAATAAATGCGGCTTTAATTATTAATATCCCAAATCTACACATCACAACTAAATAAATACGAGATTGAAAGAAAGTTGAGGTTTAACTCAAAATTTTCCTCTATAAACTCGAATCATTCATCCTTCTTCCAAATTATTGAAAGAATGCAGGAAAGAAACAATATAAAATTTTTATTATTCCGAGACGATTTTGTTGAGTACCAACTTTACATGGATAATGCACCCCTCCTCTTCTGTTACAAATATGGGATCTTTATATCAGTTTTCGAAGAAACGTTTGGATCAGATCATTCAGTTTGAAAACCCGCTTTGCTCCGTTTCAACCGGTTACCATGAACGGTTCCTCCCACGTGATTTTAAACTGCATAGGTTTACTCATATCTATATGATTTCACGGCCCATTAACAGCCCAATGGGCTGCCTTCATTGGGCCTTGTTTGCATCACTAGCCCCCCATGTCGACGGGTTAGAATTTTCAACCGGCGGCATGTTTTCTCTGACGGGACACTTAGGTACGCTTTTTTCAACGTTCTTCCAATAATCATATCCTTAAGATGACCTTTTCGAATTCATTCATCGTTTCATATAGATGTAAGCCTAAATGGATTAAGCTAACTGGCCGGTTTGGACTTTAAATTGGAAAAAGAACCTCTACTAGCCGATTTGAATTTTTGGAGCCGAAATTATTTGAAACCGGAAAAATGTCCTTCATCAGCCGACTTTTGAATCGAAACCGGCATTGTCATCTTTACTGCCGATTTGGATTGAAATTGGCTTTTTAACCTTTACAGCAGATTGACATTATTGTCTTTATCAGCCGATTTAGATTGAAATCGGCGTAGCTACCGGCTGGTATGAACTGAAATCGGTTGTTCTACCTGCCGATTTAGATTGAATTTGGCATAGCTACCAGCTGGTTTGAATTGAAATCGGCTGTTCTACCAGCCGGTATGAATTGAAATCGGCTGTTCTACCAGCCAGTATGAATTGAAATCGGCATTTCTTCCAGCCGATTTGAATTGAAATCGGTTGTTTTACTAGCCGGTATGGATTGAAATCGGCATTTCTTCCATCCGATTTGAACTGAAATCGCCTGTTCTACCAGCCGGTTATGGATTGAAATCGGCATTTCTTCCAGCTGGTTTGAATTGAAATTGGCTTTGACACCTTCAACTGCCGGTTTAGATTTCTTCAGCCGATTTGAATTGAAATCGTCTTTGACACCTTTAACTGCCGGTTTAGATTTCTTCAGCCGATTTGAATTAAAATCGGTTTTGACACCTTCAACTGCCGCTTTGGATTTCTTCAGCCGATTTGAATTGAGATCGTTACTGCCTTTGTCAGGTCTCCTCGGAAGATGGGCTAAATTATAATTACATATTAGCAAGTAATCTATCCGGTCTTGCCACTTGTACGTTATTGCAATGAGCGTGTCAGTCAGTCATCATGCTTATGAAACCGTGCAGCCGTTTGGAACTAGTTTCAAATTTTGAAACCAATTATAAATTTGGCGCCCTCTCCTTCATTCTTGCCGTTTCAAATTTTTCATCTTTTGTTTTCACCATGGCTCCTCGCGTCCAGGTTCTTCGATTGGTCATTTCATTTACTGATATAGATTTGATTTATACTAAGTTCAAAATCTGTAGGGAAATACCTTTCATGGTTCCTTCTGAGAATGATAGGGCTTGCTCCCCTCCTGATGGGTATATCACTGTTTATGAAGCTCATTTCAATAGCGGTCTGCGAATTCCTGTTGCCCTAGAGCTGCGTCAAATTTTTGTAGAACTTGGGAGTTCCCATTGCCAGGTTTCATGCCAACGCCATCAAGTACCTTTGCAATCTTTGTATCTTTTTTCGGCTTCGTGGGCTCTTGCTGAATATTACGACGATGAAAGTGCTTTTTGAATTCAGTCAAAGTGGAGATTGGATTTCTTTGACACCCCGAGAGTTAAATATTAGTGGGGTGATTTATGAGTCAGTTAAAAACTGGAAAGATAGGTTTTTCTTTTTAAAGGTTAGTTTCGATTTGGGTTTTTCTGTTGATTGGGGTAACATTCCCCCGTCTTTTACGAGCAAATTTGAAGATGACGAAGAAGAATTAGCTCGACCATTCGTCAATTTAATTCGGGAAAACATCGATTTATTTTGTCACAAGGAGTGTCTTTTTTCTCTCGAAATTTTGACGTTGGCCAAGTGGGAGCCTCGATCTGTGGTCACGGAAGTAAGTAATCGAACTCCAAGACGCCCTAAAAGAAAAGCCTAACAACAGAAAATTAAAAGTTCTTCCTCCCGACGTCGAGTGGTCTTGGCTAGTCCTACTGATGCTGGGGTACCAATATCGGAAATAATAGTGGGTTTAAGGAAACTAGCAGGAGAAATTGTCATTCCTTCAGTTTCTGGAGCCCCTAGTGTGCAGGTAATTGAGGAGGTGGTGGAACTGGCTCCCAGTGTTCAGAGTCCATAGAGAAATGATGAATCAGAATTGGCCATATTTAGTGTGCTCCCAGCTCTTTCTGAAATTGCTATCGAGCCTAGAATTGATGATGCTTCAAGAGCTGTAGTGATCAATTCCAATCAATTGGACCGTCTTCAGGATCGGACCCAAGAACTGGCTTCTGCTTTTGAGGTATCTTTTGAGAATGTTGTCAATCTTCCTATCGAGTTAGCTGGGATTCAACCACAAATTGATGCCAACCCGTCCCATCTGGAGAAAAACACATCGTCCAAAAATTCTAACATCTGATCCGGTGGAAATTCAAGAGACAATTTGTCCGGATTGGATGAATACACCTGCCTCTTCTTCTCATCCTAGTCCTAGAGGTCATCCAGATCGTTTGTCTACTCTTGTCTCCTCTTCAAGGATTTCATTGAATTAGGCTGCTTTGAACGCGCGCTTTATCCAGGCAAGCTTTAGATAATACTCTACTTTATTGGAGACGATTTATGACTGATAAGTTTCTTTGTTATTGGTAGGATGAAAAGCTGAATGATATTCTCAAAATTGGGATTCATCAATAGAGATTTTGGATTAGGCATCTTTAACAAGAGGTCCGGAATTTGTCTCAAAACTGGGTTGATGCAAAAGTGCTAGAAGAAACGCGAGTTAAGATGGAGGCAGCTATTGTTGAAGCTTAACAGTATAAAGACCAAGTTTTTACCTCGAATCTAAATTGCAAAAAACTAAAAATGATCTTTAATCTGCTAAGCTTCACCTGTCGGACCTCCAAAGTGAGTTAGCTTGTTTGGGTTCTGAACTATTGACCCGCCTCAGACTAGAAGAAGTGGGATCGGCCTTGAATGCCAGATTTCAAGAAGGCATTCGTTTGTGTCAACAGATAGCCTTGCTGATCGATCCCTAATTTCCAATGAACTTCTTTGACCATAGGAACAGGGGTGTACAGCGTGGATCTGACTTGAGAGACTTTTCTGATAGAGGCATACCCTCATCACGTCCTTCTGGTAGCCCCTTGACGTAGATTTATTTATTATTATTATTATTTTTTGGTGTTAACGTATTAATAGAACCCTTGTATACATAAATTTTTGAATGTCAAGAGGACTATTTGATGTTTATTTTACCAACCATGGTAGACTGAACGTGGTCGTCCTTATATGTCGGAGTCGCCACACGTGTGCTGACTAATCCCCTATGGTTTTAGTATATTTAACCGCTTGTGGGTCAATCAGAATGGATCCAATATTTTTAATTCAACCGCAAATGGGTCGCTCGGTATAGAACTGAGGTTTTTATTATTTTTAAGACCGCTTATGGGTCCATAGGCAAGTACTGATCGACCAATTGATTTAGGGGCAGTCTAGGTCGATTAGCAACATGCAATGTTATATAAAAAATATAAATAGTTAAACGAATAATAATGAAAGATTCTTTTTGTCAATATCGGCAAGAAACACATATCTTACAATGTACATGTTACCTGCAAGGATTCAGGGTGAAAATTACGGATAGAATTTCTTTAAATGGACAGCGTTCCATGTCCTTGGTATCAATTTACCATTTTGGGTACGTAGTTTATAAGCGCCATCCCGGAGAATAGCCGAGATAATGAATGGACCTTCCTAATTTGGAGAAAGTTTGTTTCTGTTAATCATTTTGCCCGTTGCTTCAATACTCCTCAAGACTAGGTCTCCAATGTCAAACCGGCGGGCTTTCACTCTTTTGTTATAATATCGGGCGATTCGTTGTTAGTAGTTAGCAATGCGAATTCGGGCCGTTTCTCTTGTCTCTTCAAGCAGATCAAGTTGTTCCCTGATTTTTTGGGCATTATTGATCAGATTAAAATTCTCAACTCAAAGACTAGGTAACTTGATTTCCACCAGGATGACCGTCTCAATTCCAAAACATAGGCTGAAAGGTGTTTCTCGTGTAGGCTCTTTCGGTGTCGTCCGGTATGATCATAATACTAACGGTAGTTCATCTGTCCAGGAGCCCCCCAGTGTCTTCCAACTTTGTTTTCAATCCATGTAGTAGAGTTCGGTTGGTAACCTCTACTTGTCCATTTGATTGGATGTAGACTACTGAGGTATGAACCAGCCGGATGTTCAAATTAGCACAGTATCTGGTAAAACGTTTTCCAGTGAATTGAGTCTCATTGCCAGTAATTATCACTTTGGGAATTCTAAACCGATAGATGACTTGCTTGATGAACTCGATAGCATTGTGTTCCGTGATCCGGGCCAATGGAGCAGCTTCCACTCATTTGGTAAAATAATCATTGCCAACTATAACAAATTTTCTTTGTCCGGTTGTCACAGGAAAAAGACCTAATATATCGAGCCCCCATTGTGAAAATGGCCAGGGGTCTTGTAAAGATTTCATTTCTTTGGGTGGTTGATGCGTTATGTTGCCATGTAATTGGCAGTTCACGTATTTTTTGACGAATTTCATGGCGTCCTTTTTGATAGTGGGTCAGTAATATCCTTAACGCATTATTTTGAATGCAAGATTTTTGCCTCCTATGTGTGATCCACATATCCCCAGATGTACTTCGCTCAACACATATTCGGCTTCCTCCGGAATAAGACAGCGCAAATACGGGATTGAATATCCCCCCTGGTACATTTTCCCTTCTACTATAGCATACCACCTGGCCGTTTTCTTTATACGTTTTCTGTCTTCCGGGTTCTCTGGTAGAGTTTCTTTATTAAGGTATCTCCAATAAGGAGACATCCAATTTTCACTAGTAGAAACTTGTAGAATTTCCTGTTTAGATTCTTCAATAGTTGGAGTGGATAGAATTTCACGCATAATTTTTGAGTATTGCTTATGATTTTCGATTTCTGCAGACTTCGCTAGTTGATCGGCCCTTCAATTGTCTTCCCTTGAAATATGCACTATTTCTACCTTGTCGAAATTTTTGATCATACCCCTCACATTATCATGGTAACTCGCTAAGGGAGGGTTTGTGGCTTCGAAGTTCCTCAGGATTTGATTAACAATTAATTCAGAGTCACTGTAAATAATTATACGTTTTGCTGAGTATTCTTTAGCCAATCGAATTCCAACGAGCATGGCTTCATATTCTGTAACATTATTAGTTGCTAGGAATGCAAGCCTCAATGAATAGTTTATCTCCATTTCTTCAGGAGTCCTCAGGACCACTCGTGCTCCATTGCCGAACTATATTGACGATCCATCCACATGCAATATCCAAACCGGAGCTATCTCAATCTCGGGGTCGTTCTCATAGGTACCTTGAATTGGTGTCATAGTTTCAACAACAAAGTCTGCCATGGCCTGACCTTTTATGGCCGGTCTTGGTTTAAATTCTATATCAAATTCGCTTAACTCTATTGCCCATTTTATCAACCGCCCGGACGTATCAGGCTTTTGTAAGATTGACTTCAAGGTTTGATCGGTTAGCAGAATGATTTTGTGCGCCTGGAAGTAAGGACGTAGCTTTCTGGCTGAATAAACGAGAGCCAAGGCAATCTTTTCTGAATGCGTATAACGAATCTCAGCACTGACTAAAATCTTGCTTACATAGTAGATCGGCCGTTGAACATTTAATTCTTGTTGAATTAAGACCGAACTGAGCGCTATATGTGAAACCGCCAGGTACAAGAACAATTCTTCTCCAGATTTTGGTGATGCCAATAAGGGAGGGATAGACAAATATTCTTTTAGTTCTTGGAAAGTATCTTGGCAATTGGATGACGAAATGAAGCCGTTCGTCTTAGTCCCTCTTAAGGCCTTGAAGAAAGGTAAATATTTTTCTGCTAATTTAGATAGGAATCGGGAGAGCGATGCTAGTCTTTCAGTGAGCCTTTAAACGTCTTTTACTGTTCATGGTGGGCTCATATCTATAATTGTCTTTATCTTTTCCGGGTTGGCATCAATTCCTCGTCTAAAAACGATGAAGCTTAGAAATTTTTCAGAGGATACCCCGAAAGTGCATTTGGTTGGATTTAATTTCATCTGGTACTTTCAGAGCACCTCAAAAGCTTCATTAAGATCGCCAATATGATCTTTCGCGGCCTTGCTTTTCACAAGCATATCGTCCACATACACTTCTATATTTCGGCCGATCTGAGCTTCAAACATTTTATTCACGAGTCGGTATGTGGCTCCAACGTTTTTTAGACCGAACGGCATAACTTTGTAACAGTAGGTTTCTTGGTCAGTCATGAAAGAGGTATACTTCTCATCTTTTGGACTCATCCGAATTTGGTTGTAGCCTGATTAAGCATCCATAAAACTCAACAATTCGTGTCTGGATGTCGAATCCTCTAGCAAGTCTATCCTAGGTAGTGGGAAGCTGTCCTTTGGGCACTCTTTGTTCACGTTAGTGAAATCAATGCACATTCGCCACTTTCCGTTGCTTTTCTTTACTAGGACCACGTTGGAAAGCCAATCGGGATATTGAATTTCTTGTACAAAACTGGCGTCCAATAACTTTTTTACTTCTTCTCGGATAGCGATGAGTTTTTCAACAGAGTGATTCCTTCGTTTTTGCCTAATCGGTTTATAACTGGGATCTAGGCCTAACTTGTGCACCATCATATCAGTTGAGATCCCTGGCATATCGGTGGGTGACCAAGCAAATATATCCGAGTTTTTCCGAAGGAAAGCTATCAACTGATCGTGTGTAGGTTCGGAGAGTGAAGTCCCAATTTGTACGTATTTTTCTGGATTGCAGGTGTCAAGAAGAATGTGGTCGGTTGTTTCTCCAGATTGGGCCTGCTGTAGCGAATACTCATCTCGATAATTGTGATCTTCCACTAGTACGTCTGGAACTGCTCGAGTGATCTGGGATAGATAACAAGACCGGCCGATTACTTGATCACCTAAGACCTCCCCAATGCCACACGCGGTCAAAAATTTCATCTTTAAATGAGGTATAGATGTTACTGCTCCAAACGCCGATAGGCAGGGCCAGCCCAATATAGCGTTATAAACCGAAGGTAAATCAACCACGAGGAATGAGAGTATGCGGGATGCCACTTTGGGGTATGTTCCCAAAATTACCTCCAATTGAATGATTCCTTGTACTAGAACGGTTCATTATCCATTCCATAAAGAGGTCCTTCGGCAGGCCTTAATTAGCCCTTTTTTAATCCTAATTTAAAGAAGGCGTTAAGATAAAGTAAATTGTTAGAACTTCCATTATCTACGAAAACCCGTTTCAGTTGGTAATCTAAATTACTATCTGAAATAAGCATGGATACAACTAGAGGATCGGAATAAGGACACTGTACATGTTCCATGTCATTTTCACTGAAACTAATAACATTGTCCCTAGCCTCATTCTTTGGCTTTTTAATTTTGAAAGTATTTTCAAGCCGATCAGGTTGATGTACTTTGGACGATTTGCCCGCGATCATGTTGACCACGCCTGCAGCAACTCGGTTCTTTTGAGGTTGTTGTTGCCTTTCTTCTACCTGTTCAGGGATTTTTTCGGGATTCTTTAGAAATTTTGACAGATGTCCTCTCCGAATGAGGTTTTCAATTTCCCTTTGCAAAGTTAGGCAGTCCTCCGTGCTATATCCCGGAGAGCGATGATAATGACAATACTTGGACTGATCTCCTCCTTCCGAATTCTTGGGTGGCTTTGGCCATTTGAGAAACTTTTCATCCCTTATTTGCATAAGGATATTTGCTTGAGAATCATTCAGAGGGGTTAGGTTCAAGGGTTTAAATTCCCTAGGAACACCAGGCTCTGTTCTGGGTTGCTTTCTTTCTTGAGAATCCAAGCGATTGTTGTTTCTCTTCTTTTCACCTGGTGGCCATTGTTGGTTGTGGTCCAATTGTATTGGCTTTTTTGCTTCGTTAGCTTCCTCCGTTGCAATGTATGCTTGAGTTATAGATTCTGCTTCACGAAAAGTTTGTGGATCGTTATGTGCTAGATGCTTAAAAAATTCACCCAGCTCTAATGTTGATATAAAAGTATTCAATTTTACTTCATCAATAATTTGTGGGATTTGTTGAGCTTCTTCGGTGAATCGAGCCAGGAAATTCTTCAAGCTTTCGGTTGAACCTTGCTTAATTCTGGCAAGATGCCAAGGCTGCTTTTCAATTCTTCTGCTGGAAGCGAATTGGGTTAAAAATCTATCAGCCAACTCTTCAAACGATTGAACCGAATTTGGCTGTAATCGGTAGAACCAGATCCGTGTGTCTCCTTTTAGAGTCAAGGGAAAACACTGACACATCGTCATTTTGTCCAGACCTTGAAAACTCAGGAGGGTTCGGAAGTGGTCTAGGTGATCCATAGGATCAGCACTTCCATCGTAAGCATTCAAAGTCGGCATTTTGGATTTATGTGGGAGAGGTCGTGTACGGATTTCCATTGTGAATGGTGACCCACGTAAGTCAATAGAACGTCCTTCTGTATTTCCTTCGAACACATGCTGCCAAATTTTCTCTACCTTTTTCTCCACTTGAGGAATTGCAGCAGATCTCTTAGCATTAAGGTACGTTCTCAATTCCGTGGGTTGTATTTCTGGTTGGGCTGGATGAATGTTTCCGCGTGTCGGTTGCACATTACAGGATGCAACTTCATGCTCAGGCGAGCTTTGTCCAGTTCAAGAGTAACATGGATTTTGACAGTCCGGATTCTAGTTCTACAAGATGGGGCCTAATCGGCCTTTCAATCGCAACTGATCACCCGTATTGCTGGAGGCCACTTGTTCTTGAGCGATTAGTCAGTCTGCTTGTTGGATCGGGTATCTCCTTTTGCGGCCTTTTCTTTTGTTGGTTATAATATGACCAACCGGGATGGCAGGTCTGTTTCGTCCAAATTGCGCGCAGAGATTCTGAATTACTTTTGTCATATTATCCATCCGAGTATTGAATGCTTGTATTAACTCCTCTTGCTGGTTTTCAGTCTGAATAATAGTAGGAGGAGGGTTGCCAGCGGAAGCGGCATCTCTCGTAGGGGCGTTGGTTCGGGTTCTTGTGTTGACCATTTCTTGAAGAATGGGATGAGACAGTTGGCTTTTTTAGTCAATGTTCCCACGGACGACGCCAATGATGCGACTTGGATTTAGGATTTGAACAAGTTTAATCAATGCCGATTTTGTGAATAAATGCGGCTTTGACTATTTATATTTCAAATTTACACATCACAACTAAATAAATACGAGATTGAAGGAAAGTTGAGGTTTAACTCAAAATTTCCCTCTATAAACTCGAATCATTCATCCTTCTTTCAAAATATTGAAAGAATGCAGGAAAAAAACAGTATAAAATTTTTTATTATTCCGAGACAATTTTGGTGAGTACCAACTTTACATGGATAATGCTCCCCCCTCTTCTGTTCCAAACATGGGATCTTTATATCAGTTTTCGAAGAAACATTTGGATCAGATCATTCAGTTTGAAAACCCGCTTTGCTCCATGTCAACTGGTTACAATGATCGGTTCCTCTCACGTGATTTTAAATTGCATAGGTTTACTTATATCCATATGATTTCACGGCCCAATGGGCCGTCTTTAGTGGGCCTTGTTCCCATCAAGTATCATCCTACATTGTTTGTCATCAATCACGCTACTGTCAGCACCAAAAGCGGGTCTCGATGACACGATAGACACCGGTGAGTATACAAGATCTGGTGCCACTGTGGCAAGGATAGGGAATATGTGCTCGTTAGTCTCCCAGCATTCCATAATCTTAAACAACTCTCCTTATTGCTCCAATTGTGTAGTTCAACTGTTGTGATGAGATTACAACTAGAAGGCAAAGTGTTATGTCCCAGTACGTGGGATTGACTGTATAAATCTACTTTGGTCATTCCACTTGATTTTGTACAATTTCTTTTATAAGTGTGGATAATTTTAAATCGTTTTTATTACTTCATTTAATATTTTTCGAAGTCTACTTTTTTTTTTTCAATTTTCTCAAACTATAACTAAATCATATTGCCTCACATATGCGCTTTTTTTGGTGTATGTTTGAGGTGCTGAGCCACCTTAAATATGCTTTCCTCATCTTATCTTCTTTAGATGCAATTTCTAAAGGTTTACGGATGTTATCTTTCTTTATCTCATTTTTTAATATGACTTTATTCATCCATTATAACATTCTCATATCTACATGACAATTTCATATAAGGTTCTATATATTAAGATGACCTCTATGTGAGTGTTGTTGTTGCTACTAGTTTCAGCAAATGGTGTGGTCAGTCTTTTTTGTTGAGGCATGTACGAGTTGTACATGTTCAGCAGGTTTTGTTCAACATGTTATCTCCTCTCTACGAATTAGTTGCTCTTCAGGTTCTTGTGGTGTGTCTATGATATGAACTACAACCACAATCTATTACTCCTAGCTGGGGTCATGTATCATTGCAAGATAGATGGCAATTTGAAGGGTGTTTAGGTATTTGGTTAATTTTTGCTATGAAATTTGGTAAAATATTTTAACATATTTTTCACAACACACACGTCAAACATTTAAGCATTTACAAAATTATTTACTTGTATTGCATCTACAATTCCTGCAAAATCGGAATCTTGTCTGTGCTGCTTCAGATGACAACTTATCGACAATAAGTGGTTGAGGAATATGTTTATCATTGGATAATAAACACATGAAAGATCTTTAGAAACATGATAAAATATATCTTAAAAGATGTTTTGACATATATACCATTTTCCACAGTATCATCAAAGGTTCTTCATGTGGCAATGGCTTGTTGTGAGAGATGGTGAAAATATGTCAGAAGGAATCTGTAATATCAAGCATCAGATATGTGGAGTTCTATGACATTAGACAGTTCAGCTTCAACCTCTTATATGGCAAGTTATGCTGCTTGCATACCCTCTTAAAAAGGTGCTCCCTACGGAATAGAATCTAATAAAGGAGAATATTGTTTAGCCTTGCACGTGTGGAGCTGTAAAATGCAAAGCATCTTGAACACATAAGTTTATAATATGATAGGCACTATTATATGAAATAATATTCCATTAGAGTTAGAAATAATTGTTCTTTTAATAATCATAAAGCATTATAAAACTGACAGAGAAAATCTCCCCTTGAAGTCCTTATTCATTAATAATACATAAAATGTCAAAAAATATTTGTTCTGGTGTGGGGATATTGAAATAATGTAAAGGAAATTATAACTCAGTTCAGCTGCACAAAATGCTTTCAACATTTCTCTGACTCATCTGTCTTTTGAGTCTGCTAAGAGTGATGTGATATTTGTTGGTGTGAAAGAAGAGTGTAAAAAAGCAAGTTTTTCGGCTATCTACCCTCAGAAGAAGGGAAACTTCAGTAAGAAACCTTGGGTTGCCTCTTGTAGCTGCCAGACTTCAGGAAAAATTGCCAATTCCTTGTAGACAGAATTCTTGCCAAAGTGATGTCCTGGACAGCAAGATTTATCAGTTATTCAGGGAGATTATAGCTGATTAAGGTGGTTTATATTCATCCTACAGGTATATTGGACACAAATCTTTATCTTTCCTAAGCAAGCTATTGATGAGACTGAAGCTTTTGAAATCTTCAAAATGTAAAATGTTACTTGCCAAAAAAGAAAAGGAGATTGTAGCTTTTAGCAGGTACTTCCAATTGTTGGGACTCTCCTTGGATTGACGGAAAAACTTGACAGCATAACCACACTTCCTCTGAAGTGCTCGACATCACAGTGTGATCAGCTTGTGCTAGGCGAGCAAGCAAAAATATGCTTTGGGGAGAAAGCCTGCCCTGAACATGATTTTATTAAAAGATTTTTTCAATAATCTTCAGAAACAATAAAGAGAGAGATCGATTTCCGCCTAAGCTATAGACTCAGGTATAATAATGGGCTATCAAGCTTCTAGCTATGCCATTACCAATCATGCAGAACAATAGGCATATTTATATGGTTAGCACTTCACTCAAAAGAGGTGGTATGGGCTTGAAAAACATTGAAATCTAGCAGTTTCAGTACCCAAGCAAGTAATTGATATTAGCAGAGACAAAGACAAACTTTGGATCCAATGGATCCCTATTACCGCCTGATAAGCTTCTCTGCTTAGAAAGTTTCAGGGGGATCCTGGAATTAGAACAAGATCTTAGAAGTCAGAGATGGATCCAAAAGGGCTTTTGATATTCAGAATTAAGCTACCAATGCATAGCTAATGGTCAAGGACAGTTCACAATCACCTTATGGTTGTAACATTTTTTAGGAGGAAGACATGTATTGGACTGTAAATGGAATCTTCTTATCCTGTCTCTCTCTTCTTAGAACTAAAGCTATAAGGTGCAGTGGGATAGAACTGTTAGGAAAAGACTCAAAATTGCCAAGACCTAATCTGTGCATTGCCTAGCTGTCTAAAACAAATTGACCACAAGAGAGATTGCTCAAATGGGGAATCGTTCATAAAAACTCTTGCATCCTATGTGGTGAAGCTTCAGAAACAGCAGCTCATTTGTTCTTGTAATTGCCATTGTACAGAAAAGATTCGGGAAGAGGTTAGAAGAAGGATTAAGAAGCAACAGCAAGAATGATGTTAATGTATGAGAGGACAGTTAAAGCAAAGAGCAGGAGCGCCCAAGTAAAGAGAGTACACTTTGCTGCAGCTGTATGCTTCATCTGGAGGAAAGAAATCAGAGGCTGCATAATGGATTGTGGAAAGCAGAAGAAAGTTCAGTGCAACTCAGTATTAGAATTGGCAATCGGCTAGGCTTTGATCTTGACTTCAAACAGAAAGTTGTAGCATGGTGGAGGCTGCCTTAAAGCCCTCTTTCTAGGCCTGTCAGGGGAAATCTGTAGCTGGTTATTCTCCATATTTTGGAAAGAGTGTACAGAATTTTACATTGGCAAATGAAGTATCACACTCAAGTACTCCAAAGTATATACATGAGTGCGCATGTGCTTGTGCGTATGTGTGTACTTTAGCAACAAATCAACCTGGGTTAAAATAACAATGGACTGATCCCTCAATCCAACCATAGCAAGTTTGGCCTTATTTTTCTGTAAAATCTGCCTACACTCAGTGGTTGGTGGAGTATGTATTCAATGATGTATGGCATAGAAAAAACATCCCACACATACTGTTATTATCATATGTATCAATGACGGAATACAGGTTATCTTCACTTTTATTTATGTCAATTTTCTTCACTCCTTTGAGGTGAATTGGTTTATCTAATGAATCGTGATATTGCAGGTTAGACTTGCAATGAAGCTGTTACATGACTCCAGCCCTTTTAAGGACGGTACACAGTTGGATATTCAAGCATAATTCTGCTGTTTTTGTTTTTTATTCTTTTGCAAGTTTATACCCTTGGGCAAAGATTCAGCAGGAGAGTAGCAGCTTTGAAACTAACTGGAATTGACCCCTTGTTTGTTTTCTTTTCTCTTCTTCTTTGCCTTGGAGATCCTCTATTTGTGTTTAGTATATTTGTTTGAAACTGTAAATTGCTAGAGCCATGGGATGCCGCCATCTTAGTTGTGGGGGTACATCTTTGCTGTAGACCTGAAAATCGACACTCATTTAAATATTGTGCTTGCGTAATTAATCAACATTCTTCCTTGCTTCAACCAAACATTGAACCTTAATGTCAGGGGAAACCATTGAACATTTTGACGAGGCATAGGGCATTGCTTGATTCCAGTCGGTTTTCATATTATGTTACACTTATTTGATACGTTTGATTCCGGTCAGTATTGATTAAATTTGTTTTGTAGTGTGCTTACACTCAACTTGAATCTTTTGATGTTGAAGCAAAAAGCTTTTCTGCTCTATGCTCTGTCAAAATGTTTAATGGTCGCCCCTGAGGTTGAGTTTCAGTGTGTAGCAAGCAAGAATTATATTTACCATGACCATAATAGAGACTTGTGGACAGCAGGAAATGCAGGTCAGCAGGGAATCATAGTTAGCCCCATCTTGCATTGCATGCCATTTTGCTTCCCTCCCTACTGTAGTGCTCCCAGCTTCCATTGCATGGCATTTTCTTTCCTTCCACACCCTCCCCGTCCAATGCTGAAGGATCTTGATTGGCCCACCTTCATGGGTTAGTTGCTTTGTCACTGATTAGCAACATTATGATTGTCGACCATAGACTTTAATACGGAGGGAGTAATCATAACAGACTCAATGCCCTCATGCATGCTTCATATAAATGATAAACACGGTCAGCTTTGTGTGGTTTTTATATCGTGCAGTCATTGATAGATTATGTAGATAGGCGGATAGATAGATCTGAAGTCTTTTATCTGGCATAGTATTAATAATGTTTTTTATTTTGTGTAAATGGTCAAGAAGCCAAATAGTGAAATAAATCAAATACAACAAGGAGAAAAGAAAAAGAATATTTTGGAAGGTGGCTTAAGCAGAAAGAAAGGTTGGCAGACAACAAAACGTGAAGAAGATGGAGCCACCGAGGTGGGACAGTAGAAAAGGGAAATTTTAACGATCACAGAGACAATGCACCTCAAAAGTCCAGCCCTGATTTCAATGAACGGGGGGGGGGGGAGGAAAAGGAAGATAAGATAGCTTGTGGAAGGAATGCTCATTTCATAGACGATTAACTCGCGAGATGTCGACTCTGTTTTAAGGCATGGAACTCGTAAATTGTACGACTAGTGACGGAAGAGCCAAGGCTACAACGGATTTACCTCAAGAAATATCAGAAACTGCTAGCATAGTTTTCAAGAAAGGGAAGATATATGGTTCCTTAAAAGAGAAAATGACTGTAATAATGATAGGGAAAAGATGAAAAGAGTATGGACGGTAAGTGGGTCATGTTGCCCACGAGCCAGCATGTCCCGGCGTGATGTGGGCCAATATCAAGTTGTGTCAATCAATCGTAGCCTAATTTTGGCGTCCCGTGCCATGCTGGTAAATTAACGATGGTATTATGATGTTCACCTTATTTCTTGCAAGCAAATGATGAGACTTTTCCCAATTCTGGAAGGGAGATGAGAGGGAGAATGGGGAGTGAGGGGAAGGTTGGTTGGACGGGAAGGGGTAAAATATTACTCGTTAGTTATTTATGACTCCCTTCAGACGAAGAGTTGGTGAGATTGAAATATTAAGTTAAAGAGATAACTGAGTCATGTCAGTTAATAAATAAATTCAGTGGAGTTAATAAAAAAATTTCAACAAAGTCTATAAAATAATTTAATTTAATTTAATCATTGATATATTATATGGTATACTTATATTTTCAGCGTTGTCCATATCTATCTCGCAAGGTTATACCATCGATGATGAATTAATATATAAGCAAATAAAAATGAGAGCAGATATTAAATATTTTAAAATTTCGACGACGGATTTCGTCCCATTCTCCACTATATTTCACGGGATGAAGGTTCGAGCCGTGAGCAGGGGGCTGGGCGAGCTTCTCGTCTCATTTCCTGTTCATTCAGCCCGTGGCCTTACTCTCTTTGTAGTTTCCAGCACACTGCACGCTGGAATATTAGGGATCTCGTTATGCCTACCTCGTTTTCCCCCTTGCATTCTTACAGACGAAATCTCAGAGAAACGGTGTAGGATTTGTTGGTGAAGATCAAGCTTTAGGAACGATGGTGGTGACGCTTGGGAGAAAGGTATCCTCTGATTCCCCATCCCGTGATTGTTCTGTGAGAAATCTTCACCACCCCTCTCTCTGTCCGGCTCCTTTTGTAGAAGGATGCTTCCAAAATCTTGATTACAGAGTGCCCTGGCAAATTTTGTCTGCTAATGTTTTATTTAAGTCCGGTTATCTTTGTGTGGTTCGATATAGCTTCTTACGGATCAAGCAGACAAGGAGCCAGAGCCCATCGAAGGGATGGACTCTAAAGCCTATTGGAACTAATTTGTTCCAAAAAAAAATGTAAGCCTTGCTGGATTAGTAACTTATCTGATCGATTCTCCTATTTGAACCCATATTGACTCATTTTTTTGCGACCGATATTGACCATTGTGGAATTGGAGTTGATTTGGAACTTCGCAAATTGCTTGGGTTATTATTCTTTTGCTCCACGAAACTTTTCAGATTTTTCAAAGGATCGTTTGGTTTATGTTGTTGTAATTGTCATTTGTTTTTCCATTTGATCTTTCGATTTGTATTGCCATATTTATTCCTTTTTTTAAAATTTGTTATTCTCCTAGCATGAAATTTAAAAGTAATTCGTTAGTAAGTTATCTAATTTGTCATCAGGGTTTGGGAGATGTTTGGCATGGATTGCTCCTGGTTCCTTAGCGTAGATAGTGACTCTTTGCTTCGATTGGCGCCATCTGAGTTGTGGAGCTGAGATTGTTTAATCTGTGGCAAGCTATGGAAAATTATTTACATATGTACAGGAACTACTTCACGGCCAAAAGAGCTGACATGTTCGTTGTATTTAAGTGTTCCCTTCTTTCTCAGTCTCTCTTGTAATTACGTTGGGTGAAATGACCGTCTATTTTGTATGACTATCTTTAAAAATTAGTTAGCTTTACTGCTATTTTTTCCCAACTTTTGTGAAAAATTATATCTTAACCATTGAATGTATTGACTGAAGCCTAGCCACAACCAGATTTTTTCCTCTTCTATTAAGTCTCCTTGTCAACCGCATACTACTCCAATTGAATGCTTTTTCTCTTCCAGAAGTTAGAAAATTCCAATATATAACAAATAATTCTATTAATACGTTGGATCCCCTATTTCCAGGTATTCCTCTGATTAGATCATTGGCAAAAGCATGTCTGTCCTTACTAATGTGCAAGAGAGGAGGTACAGGGGAGGCATCTTTTAATATGATTGCGAGGTTAATATAGTGGACTGGATGTCTTTAAGAAGCTTGGCACATGCCAAAAGCCAGAGGTTGTTCCGCTGAGATCTAGTGATCACAAGTTTAAACTATGAAAAATGACTTTGGAATTTAGGGGTAAGATTAAATATACTTGGCTCTCTCATACTCTAAAACATGGAAACCCAATGCACTGGGCTGCCCTTTTGAGGATCACTACCAAATTGACTAAATGAATTGGACAACAAACAGAGAGTATCCCATCCATGAACTGAAGCATTAATCTACCCGACATGTTACTACTTATTGGCAAAAAGATGTGCTGATATTCTTGATAGCCTTTAATGTTTGTTTTAACTAACACTGCATTTTTTTCCAGAATAATGATCTTATCTTCCCCTTGTTGCCCACAGATGAGGCAAAATGAGATAGTGGTTTTGGGATGAAGATAGTATCATGGGTCTTTTTTTTTTTTTTTTCTGATGACCTCATAGGTGATGTGATTTCATTGCTACTCAAAAGAAAGTTGTTAAGTTTCCACCTTTGGAGTCTAACCATCCTAAACAGGGCAGAAAGCCACAAGTCATACAATTAATGATAAGAGAAGCTTGGTAGGGATTGGTTTCCATTTCCTACTCGTCTGCAATTTATAAGGACTTTCAAGGGTACCCTTTAGATACCCTGAATAATGTTGGCTGGCAGTTGTGGAAGGATTTGAGAATGATTTCCTCTATCTTCCTTCGTTGCATATGATTTTGGGACCGTTCAATGCAGAGTGATGTTTTAATCTGAAGGGGAAGTCTCTTGGCCATTTGTTCTTCTTTTGCTGGTGGTTTATTGGTTTATCATGCTATCACGTGCTGTTGGATATGTTGCCCTCTTTTTCATTTGGTTGGGTTGAATATAACTTGACTTGTTTCTTCCTCTACCTTCTTCTATCCCTGTTTCACTCTTAAATACTTAATGCAGTGTTATTGCTTGACATGGATTCTGCACAAAATGTAATGTCTCCTGAGGATAGGCATGTGATGGTGGTTTATGATGATCCATCAGATGAGAGATCTTTATCCCTGGATGAGGCAAGCAGTAATGATGATTCACCTAATGAGACCAGGCATTCCTTGGATCTCACAAATGACACAGTTCCTTACATTGGACAGAGATTTGCTACTCATGATGCTGCTTATGAATTCTACAGTGAATTTGCGAGGAGATGTGGGTTCTCAATCCGCCGTCATCGAACAGAAGGAAAGGATGGTGTTGGAAAAGGACTTACAAGACGTTACTTTGTTTGCCATCGTGCAGGCAACACCCCAGTTAAAATAACCAATGACCGTAAACCTCAAAGAAATAGAAAATCTTCACGTTGTGGTTGCCAAGCATACATGCGAATAAGCAAGACAGTGGAAGTAGATACACATGAATGGCGTGTCACAGGTTTTGTAAATCATCATAACCATGAACTTCTAGAACCAAATCAAGTTCGTTTCCTACCTGCATACCGCACGATATCAGATATTGATAAGAGTCGAATCTTCATGTATGCCAGGACAGGAATATCTGTACAGCAGATGATGAGGCTTATGGAGCTAGAGAAATGTGTGGAGCCTGGATTTCTGCCCTTTACAGAGAAGGATGTGAGAAACTTAATTCAGTCATTTAGGAAAGCAGATTCAGAAGATGAAAGCATAGATCTCTTGAGAATGTGTAGACGTATTAAGGAAAGAGACCCGAACTTCAGATTTGAGTACACACTGGATTCAAGTAACCGGCTAGAAAACATTGTGTGGTCCTATGCCTCATCACTTCAGGCATATGAACTATTTGGTGATGCTGTGGTGTTTGATACGACACATCGGTTGACTGCTTTTGATATGCCTCTTGGGATTTGGATTGGAATCAACAACTATGGCATGCCTTGCTTCTTCAGTTGTGTCCTCTTGCGAGAGGAAAACTCAAAGTCATTTTCATGGGCAATAAGGGTAATTTTTATTGGATATTATATATGTTGCTAAAAGGGGAGCCTTGGCACAATGATAGAATCTTGTTGTGTGATCTGGTAGTCATAAATTCGAGTCATAAAAATGGCCTTTTGTATAATATAAAGTAAGACTACATATAATAGACCCACAAGTGGTCTGACCCTTGCTCGGACCCTATGCTTAGTGAGAGTTTCTTACACTGGGCTTCTCTTTTTATTAAATCTTTTGTTGACCTTTCATCTCATAGTTGACATAGTAGACCTTAATATTTACTTGTTTCATTTCTTCAAATTGGCGTAGCAGCTGTCCTCTAGCCTCTAGGTCGTCATACATGCTTGCCTTTCTGGCTTCATGTGAAAGTAATATTGAAAAAAAGGTTGATTGATGGAGGTTTGTGCAAGGAATGGGTTACATATTAAAATAAATTTAAAATATTTTGGGAGTTCAGGGTCCTCAATTCTGACCTGATAAGAGTAGGTGGACTAAAAGGTTTAAGATGCATCTTGGGGTTTCTGCTTTCACTTTGATAGAGAACTGGACTGGTTCTTGTTGATATGACTCAGATTCTGTTGTTTGATTGGTGCATGGGAGTTTCGTGGCAATTTGAGAATTTTGCTTGTATATTCTTCTTTCAGCTTAAGTTTCATTTGTTGTGGCTTAACTTCTATTCTGGTTTTCTCTTTATATTGTAGGTATTTCTGGGTTTCATGAATGGAAAAGCTCCACTTACAATTTTAACAGATCAAAATATGTTTCTCAAAGAAGCTATAGCCATGGAGATGCCAACCACTAAACATGCGTTGTGTATATGGCTTATTGTGGCTAAGTTCCCTTCCTGGTTTAATGCTGTTTTGGGGGAGCGGTACAATGAGTGGAAGACTGAGTTCTATCGACTTTATAATCTGGGGTCTATTGAGGACTTTGAGTTGGGTTGGAGGGAGATGGTCAATTCATTTGCATTTTATACTAACAGGCACATAGGCAATTTGTATGCCTTACGATCATTTTGGGCTCTGCCATACTTGAGAAGCCATTTCTTTGCAGGGTTGAGTATGACTGGCCAGTCAAAGTCAATAAATGCTTTTATTCAACGCTTTCTCAGTGCACAAACCCGGCTTGCACACTTTGTAGAACAAGTAAGTACTTGTTAGTTTAAGATGCCTTTCTTGTTGTTTCCCATAATCAAAACTGGTCAGCTTTTTATAGCATACACGACTGCAACTCTGCTTTATCACTTATGCTATGGTAATCATCATGCATTTGCAGGGAAGGTTTTTTACTTGATTGGGTTTTGTAGCTATCAAGGTAGCATATTGTTACCAGATTGTTTATTTCCTGTCCTGCTGAATTTTCCACTTCTTCAATATTATGATGCACCATCCTTGCTCTGGTGTCTTTATTAGTTTGGTTTTGAATTTTAACTCCAGATGACATTCAGCATGAATTTGGTCATGTTCCTTTTGATTACATAATTGAAAGCTCGAGCGATGCTTGTTTGTGACGAATTTCGGGTGCTTGATTGAGTTCCCTAATTTTTTGTAGATCGACACTTCACCTCTCTATGCTGCCCCCAAAAATGGCTATCAAGTGCTCTTTGCTTTGTTGTTTTTGATGCTTTGGCTTTATATTTTGTAGTGTCTTCTTTCATTGCTGTGGTATATAAACATTATTTAAACTGCGCCACAGCAGCAAATTGATTCTCCCATTTTATTTCTGTGTTTTTGTAGAAAACCACTTTCGATTATTTCACCCAATTATCTATGCTTTCTAACTTTTCAATGTCGCACATAAAAATTTGTTTTATCAATTCATTTTAATATCTAACCCCACAGTGTTTTCCATAATGAGATTGAGGAAAGGATAAATGTGCCCATAAATTGAGTAGACGTATCATAATCAATGTTTTCTGTAAGAGGGTGTGATGTAGGCATTTCATAGATATAATTCTTAGTTAAGGCTTTCCTAGTCAATGCTGTTCCCCCCATTTCCTTCCTTCAGAGGCACCACTATCCCTCCCTACTCCATCCCCCACAATTAATAAAGAACTAACTTATTTGCCTCCCTTACCCTTCCCTTTCCCTGTTCTTACATTGTGGCCATTGTCTCCAAGACCATCCCCTTGATGGAGGAGGGCAGGGCCTTGACGGCAAGCCATGGTCTGTCCTTCCTCCTAAATAAAAAAGGATCTGCTATCTGTTTGCCTTTTATTCTCCTGTTCTGCTTGTTCTTTCAATGAAGCTATGGTTTCTGCAAGACTTCAACCAGTAATGACCAGTTGGAACAAGGTATAATCATGGAGTGAGATCCATGAGTTTCGTTAGTAAGTACCTACAACTACTGACTTATCTGGGGCTTTCCAAATCTAATGGTAAGGATTAATGAAGTAGAGTAAAGAAAACATGCTCAATTTAATGTAGGGGACAGAATAAGAGATCAAGAAATAGAACTTGTCTTCTTAACATTGTGATGAGAATGCAGTATCAAATCTAAAATGTTATGGAGTTATATAAGCAAATAAATTGAGCTCAAATTTTGCATTATATGAATTTCCAAAATCAAATTCATTACTAAAATACTTGGTTTTGTAAATGCAGTTGAGACATTGCTGAATGTTTTAATGTATTTGGAGGTTTCCTTAGTTGTAGATGAACTTATTGAACATAATCACGGTGAGGTTCCGTGGTGTATTTTGATTGATCTCTGAAGGTGTTAATGTTTTGATAGATGGAAACTAATGAAAAAAAATTGTTGTAGTTTTATATTTTGAGTAATTTTAAGTAGTATTATCATTTATTTTAGGTAATCCATGATCGACCATTTTATTGGATAATATTTAAGTATATCTGTGGATATGCTGTTTGATTCATAGTTGAACTTCCAGTGACTATCTAAGCGCACCTTATGTCTTTATTATTCAGTCGATGATTACTATTGAATACTGAGGGTGTGAGTATTTATCCTTTCTGGTCACATTTACTCTATTGTTTCTTCTGATTTCTATCTGTTCTCCCTCTACTCTGTTTACCCTTTTTCCCTACTTTCCCCCTTTCCCCATCTCATCCTACATCTGGTTGGTTTGAGAGCTTTGTGTTCTGATCATCATCTACTAATCCACTATTGAATAGTTGCCACTAGCATCTGCAATTACCAAAGCAACTGCACAATTACTCTGCCATCCATATTCACAACAGCCATCATCTCGAGACAAGCCAACACTAACCATCTCGACACTCAGCAACCCACCAGTAGAAGGAAGAAAAAAGGAAAAAGTAAAACCAGTCACCAGGGAAAGATAACTATGGAGTCTAAAATCATAACTCTGGATACCTAAGAAGCAGTGCAACTACTGGTGACTATCCCATCACATTTAAGGTCTTTCTGACCAATCACCATGAACCCTAAGCAAGTCCTTCCCCTTGAATGAACCCTAGAGCACCTGACCAAAGTTTGCTGCAGTATGAAAACCCAACCAAAGCCAAGACATGAACCTCTACTATCTTTTGACATCACCGAAGACCACTGAAGGTTCTTTCTTTTATTGGACTAAGCTGCTGTATATTTACCAGGATCCGAGCAATCACTGACAAAAGAAATACAAGATGCAATCTCCCAGTGATATGAAAACAGTAGTTATGAAGGAATTTTTGAATTAAACGAATGATGGCAGAACTGTTAGTGCTCCCTATCTTGGTGAGATCTGGAGGATTACAGCATTGTAGCCTTTGTATGAAGATTTTATCTGAAACAATCTCCAGTTGATTTATTTCAAATTTAGTGCTAGCACATGGCAAGCCCACCTTGCGGAATTGCAAACAGACTCTAATTTTGGGGATTATGCTTGGGGAAATATATATTTCCTGCTGCGAGAGCTAAAAAATGATGGGTTGGTCCTTTACTTATTCCATATACTCTCACATCACATAGATATCACTTACGATGTTTTATGATATGGTTGATCATGATTAGCAATCATTGAGGACTGTGATCATATTTATGGGAGTTTCTCGCAACATGTGGCTCAAGAAGGCATTTTGGTTCTTTTTATTGCTGGATAGTTTGCATTTAGTGTAATTGAAGCTGGTTTTGCTAGACTTAGTCCTAAGTCCTCAGTTTGATCCAAGATTCAATTGAAACATCTTATGCTTGAGCAACAAATATATCAAGGAGGCTGAAGAGGTGCTCCAATCAAGCTTCTCTTATGAAGTGCTACCTGTGAAGTTTTTTGGTGACTATAAAAAAATAAGAAAATGTTACAAAATTTAGATTCACATCATTCCTGATAATTATTTGCCTAATCGGTTTACATAAACATTCTTCAACCGCATTCATGACGACCACATTCTGCTGTATTTTTACTTTGTTTTAGTGACTAGGACAGAAGTTTTGATTTTGAATGTTTGTGCTTCCAATACTTGAGCCTTCTCCTACAGTTTGTCAAAACTTTTGCAATGGCTTTCATCAAGTGGGAAGAATGACGCAGGATGAGAATATAGGCTGTAAGACCTGGATCTGAAATATTTTGATATCATATTATTTTTGTGATAATTGTTAGTTTTGTAATTTGATTATTTTCTGGTAGCTTTGATATTATCTTCCATTTAGGTAACCCATTTCTTTAAGGAAAATATTGTGGAATTTTATGGGATGTATTTTTATTCCTAGTTGAACCCTATTTTGATACCTACATATATAAGTTAAAAAACTGTTGTACATTATTGTATGTTAATTCCATGCTTATAATAGGGTACTTGAGATTTTATGCTAAATTTTACAGAGGAAGAGAGTATTTAAGTATATAGATGCCAACTGTTTGGTTTATGGGAATGCCAGAACTGAGAATGAGGTGTAAAATAAATAGAGTTATGGATGAACATAGACAAATGGTTCAATGTCTAGAGAATGAGGGTTTAACATTCTTTGTTTTCATTCCTGTTCTGTATTATGCACATCCTCATACTGAATATAAAAATGAGGCATTGTGGGATGTTTTATTCTGAAATTTCTTCATAGAGTATTATTATATTTTCCACTGTTGTGTATAAAAATGTGCATGAGTATCCTTTCATTCCCATTCCTTGTTCTCTTTCATACCCAAAGGGACCTTTGGATAGCCAGGATTGTCTAATTACAAAAGTTAAAAAGATAAATACCAATGATTGACACTTGGCCCATATCTCTCACTCTAGTGATGGGTGAACTTAACTTAATCAGTACTAGTTTCCGTGGTCAAAGTTGCAGGTACTGTTGTCCTGATTAATGAAAGTAGATGAGGAATGGAGTGGTTATGACTAAGGATGAGGAGAAGCTTCAGAATTATGGAGAGAGGTTTTAGTTTGTAGTTGTTTGAAGTTTTTGAAGTTTCAGAATATAGAAGCAAGAGGAAAAAAAAAAAATCCTAAAACACTAGTTTATTTTCCCTGTATCTATGGCTTTTCAAAATGGGGAATGGATGAAGATTGGCGCATGCAACTCGGGTAGGTTGGTTGAAGTGAAGAAATGAATATGAACTGTTGTGTGATCATTACATACATTCATACCTACATTCAGAGCGTGTGGTTTGATGCAACAGTAAGGTTACTTCATTGTAACCTAGAGATTATAGAAGTAAACCATCGAAACAACCTCTCTGCAATGTATGTGGATACGGTTGTGTGAGTCTCATGCATTGGGGCTGCTCTTACAAGACAATAAGACCAAACGAGTTGTATAGGTCAGGATGCTGTGCTGTTTTATGAACATATACAAGAAGTCTATGTACTTCAAAAACGAATGTTAAGATGATGAGAGGTCTAAATGACCAAAATGAGCACATCAGCTATGTGCTGCGTAGCAGTTTTTGTAAGACAGGGAATGTATCTAAAGATGGCTTGGACATGAAATAAGGGCCAAACATTGAACGAGTGAAAGTAAGTGATTTAGTAGAAGAGAGGACAGTAGAAATAGGGGAACTTGGAGTGAGGTAGTAAATGAGGTTCTTCAATCTATCAACCATTATCAGGTTCTCTCGTAGATCTAATGGAATGATAAAAGAAGACCATAAAAGTGACCTCTTATAGTGGGATTTGCACCTTGATGCTGCTGCTTGAAAACTGCTTCATGGACCCAGAATATCTATCCTGTTGTTTAATGTTTCCTCTTACCTTTATAAAGACATTACAAGATATTAGACTATTTTGTAAAATCAACGGCTTTGCTTGTGTAGGCTGCTGTTGCTGCTGATTTTAAAGATCAAGCTGGTGAGCAGCAAATAATGCAACAGAATCTCCAAAATATTTGCCTGAAAACTGGTGCACCCATGGAATCACATGCCGCCTCAGTCCTAACTCCTTTTGCATTCTCCAAGCTGCAAGAACAACTTGTTTTGGCAGCTCACTATGCATCATTTCCGATGGAAGACGGTTTTCTTGTAAGGCATCATACAAAACTCAAAGGAGGCCGAAAGGTATATTGGGCTCCTCGAGAAGGCATAATTAGTTGCAGTTGCCAGCATTTTGAGTTCTCTGGGATCCTATGCCGGCATGCACTACGGGTTCTGTCCACAGGAAACTGCTTCCAAATCCCAGAAAGATACCTTCCCCTCAGATGGAGCAGAGTCCAGTCATCATGCACAAAGCTCCTTCCAAGTACCCAATGTGATCATGCAGGGAGAGTTCAACTTTTGCAGAGCATGGTATCAACCCTCGTAGCTGAATCTTCCAAGTCCAAGGAGAGGCTAGATATTGCAACTCAGCAAGTATCACTCCTCCTATCTCGAATAACGGAGCAGCCACTTCTTTCACAGGATGCTAGAGACGGCACCATGCATAGGAATCTTTGAGTCAGTTGTGTAATCCTCCCTCCAGCACTTTTGATTGGTGTGTAAGTTGGTTCTACCCGAGTTTTCCTTTACAAGTGAATGTGCATAGACCAGGTACGGAGAAACATTGTCTATGTGGCTCTATGATTAGAAGTCTTGGTTTTTTTGTCCATGGCCTGTAAGCATAGGAGTTGTATTCAGTTATTAGTTAGGAAAGTGGTTTGCATCTGACTCCTTTTTGTGATGTTTTTATTTTCAGCTATATTTGTTTGCTTTTGGCATCACAAATATATCAACCATGCAATTTGGGTTAAAAAAATTTGCGTTCCTTTATTTTCCCTGGGGAATGCATCCCACTTCCCTGCCTCCCTTGGGTTTAAGATCTGGATTGCCAGAAATTTGCAATCCCCAATGCAAGTGCTGGTAGCAGCCTTGTTGGTTTTTGTTTTTTCATTTTTTATTTTTTTAGTAGCAGACGTGTCCAAATTTCTAGCTTTAGGAAGGGACGTGATATTTTTACCTGAGTTTTTTTAGGGTGGCAAACGAACGTATGTTTCATCAAATAATATTTGCTAAGTTGGCACCCAGCGGTACAGTAGTAGTAAGAATGGTTTTGTAAAACTTGAAAGAGAACATAGACTTATATAGGTTTTATCATCAATGAAGGAATTATGGCTATCAAGTTTTATGTGTCGTTGAAATATAGATTTTAGTTTAAGAGGCTCTAAAATGTTTTCTTTTTTTGGGTTTTTAAATCTTGATTTTATGCACCATAAATTTAAATAAGAGTTCAAAGGTCGAAATTGGTCTTTTGGTTACTATGTTAATAAATGAATCAAATTTAGAAGTTTGTCAGAGAGAGAGAGAGAGAGAGAGAGAGAGAATTTTGGAGAACTAAACTCTGATATGGTTGTGGGGATGAAATGCTCTGGGAGACAAGCGCTTAATTTCTTTGGTGCACGTTTAAGTACGGCAGAACTTGTGTTTAACAAGCGAGGGAAGTAAGAGATATGAGAGATCTCGAAGAGAGGATCAATGAATGCAAAGATGATTTGGTGGAGATCAGGATATTTCAAAGTACTCTTACTGTGCTAATGGGTTTTGTATTTATAGGGAGGTAGGGCCTACTATTTAGGGCAATTGATGCCCATTCTCTCGAAAAGTTGCTGATAGTTCTCCTAATATGGAATTACTTGCCCTTTGGGTTTGGTTTCGAGGCTTGGCTATTGACATACATGTTTATGATCATGGGTCTTAGAGAACCGCTTTGATTTTGGGATTGTGCGAATTATTATTGTCTAGATTATTGATGAGTTATTATGATGAGGATATTAAAAATATTCTAAATTTGAAGAGA